>WHVA01000741.1:0-42220 GCA_015179125.1 Gautieria morchelliformis
TACATTACAGCAACTAATTATTCAAGGGTGTTAGTCCGTATTGGGACCTCCCGCCTTAGGGCCAATGCAATGTGATCTTCGATAATGGGCACTCATTAGCAACATACGATGTATTATCCTACATGAGCTTAAGTCTCAAAGGATATAAATGGATTCAAAAAAAAAAAAAAAAAAAAAAAAAAAAGAACGCAAACCTGCGTTTCACGCGGTGAAAGTACTTTAGGGACCATAGGCGCTCACGGGGCTCCCGCTTTTGGGTTGATTTGGCCCGCCGCTACTAGATAAGGCAGATCACTTTGATCGTAGCCTTCTTGACCCCGCACTACGACTGTTTTCCCACTTGTCATCTCTTGAATTCAAAGTTGCTTCAAAGTTTCACCTCGACCTCTTACCGATCAGCCGCCGTCCATCATGTCTCAAACTACGTCTCTATTGACAAGTGAGGATGTCAACAAGGAGACTCACGTAAAAGATATCCTTGAAGCCGTGGCTTGGTCTGAGATAGCTAGCTGTGCTGCCCACTCTATAGAACCGAGTCGCGCGAGTGGGGAGAAGTCCGCGCGGGAGGGTACAATTCGTCAGCTTCCTCGGGGGGGCCTGCACGCATGCCGCCTGATCCTGGTCCGGGTGGGAGCCTGCGAGACTGGGTGGTGTCAGGGACACCCTGTTTTCCATTTCCAGTTCCGATCCCGATTCCGATTCCATCTCCGCCTCCGCTCTCGGAAATGATTCCGTTCTGGGAGAACTTCCACCAGTTCCGTTCGCCTTCCCAGTTCCACTCCAATTTCCGAGTTCCACTCCAATTTCCGAGTTCCACCCTCGGAACAGTGTCGGAAATCAAGCGACTCGCGTAATAGGTGACATCAAGGGTCGATCAAGGGTCAGGGAGGTGCAGGGTTGATGGCGGGTGCCAAGTGTTGTCCCTGGCTGCGCAGCGTAGTATAATACGGGCTCGCTGACATTGGGGGTCCTTAGACTTTTCTCTTTGGATTTCCCTTGTCAGGTGAGAATCCCCTCTCTTGTATGCTCTGTTCATTTATACAGACTTTGGATTTCCCCTTGTCAGTTGTGTGGTAGTGTGATCTCCACGACTAGCCAGGGTTGCCCTTACAGGTGGAGGCGATGCTGGTGAGGGACGTGTGGCGGAGGGTGATGAATGTGCGGAGGGGATGAGAGTTGTAGAGAGAGACAGAACAGAGTGAGTGAGAGAAGAGTTCAAAGGCCTCTAAAATTTTGTGTACATAAATAGACCAATCTCGCTCCCCGCATCCGGAGGTCTGGCGGTGAAGGGCGCGTGCCTGACAGGGACGTCACTCCTTGTCCACGTGACATGCCAAGAAGAGCGCTTCCCCGCTCGATCAACTTGCTATCAGGGATGCACACCGTGCCGTACATCCACGGCTGTACGGTGCCGTATTACGGCCACGGCACCCGTACCGTCAAGGCTCGGTGTGCTGTCCCGACGGTACGGTATACGGTACGGTTTGACACCATATATACCGTACAAATACGGCTGTGTATGGTATGTATGGTATGTATACGGCATGCATCGGTAAATGCTGAAAACGTGTTAGCCGAGCCAAAAACACAGCGCCTGACGGGCGCTACTGCTGGCACGTACACATTGGGCATGCCTAATTAGTCTGCATAGGCTGACATAAAGCGCAGCTACCTGTGTAGGCCGCATAGGCGAGCATACTAATATAATGCAACGTCATAGTCTACGCGGATCGGTCACTAACCGATCTTCCAATAGCCCCACTGTATAATATTGCCATCAACCGTAATACGGCCGGTACGGTGCCGTACCGTACCGTCAGAGGGGAGAGGTCTTGACCATACGGACGGCATACGGTCTGCCGTATCCGTCAACCCGCCGTACATTATACGGCCGTGGCCGTAATACGGACGGTGTGCATCCCTACTCGCTATCCCACGCGACGCTTCCTGCCCAGTGTCTGTAATTTTGAGTTAGTCCCATTCCTATGCGGCGTGTTTACGTTTACCGCTTTATTTTGCAGGTTGTGTCAATCTGCCGGCTAATTCGCGATTTCCCAGAATCTGCGGCTAATGCTAATCGGAAAGATCCATGGCATCTTGCCAATGGCACAGACTCAGAAAGTACTGGTGGTCCGTGTTCGCTTAGTGTCCTGTGAAATGAGACAGTACAGTCGATATCATGGCCCACAGTAGCTACAGCTATTTGGGATAATTAATATGGGTATATACGACGGACGCGTAACGATATTCCGTGGGGACCGGAAACACCGACAGCAACCTATATTAAGAAAACACTGCCGGTGTCAAATACGCCGAAGTGCGTTGTGAACCATCTGAAGCCCGAAAAGGATGTTGAATCGTATGCGCTTGAAGATAGGCTCCAAGGTTGCGATGCCTGTTCAATGCATGTGGATCAAGAATCGATAGCTGCAGTACTATCATCGTCTCAAGTGGAGTATGACCGGAGCGTCCAAAGGGTTCTGAGCATAGATAGATCAACATGCGGTGTGGAAACAGTGTACAGAATTGTGGGCGAAACTCCAAGCGAGTACGCCAACAATAGAAGGCTCAGCTTGCATGGCACGCAGACACGTTGCAACTGACTGTTGAAATAACAACCTGATGCCGAGGATCGGAGGCGAGACGAGGCGAGATGAAGGCGGCCATCCATGAACATGACCTTACTGGGCGCAAGACCGGACGCATATGACCTATTGTGGCGGCTACACGAACATCAAACATCTACCAGAACAAAAGCCGTGACATGGCACTCTCCAGTATTCTATCAGATAAATGCAGATTACTGAGATTCCAACGCTCAATGAGTTCTAATGAGTGCTTCCCCACCGGGGGTTCCTCTGGCCCACGTTCGCGTGGGGGTGGGCCGCGACCTGGGCAACTTGGACAACACGAGGATGCAGCATGGGTTGAATTATTGGAAAATGGGACGCACTTTCATAGCTCAATGCCCGACAGGAAAGGGGAGGATGTTGATGACAAAGCCATCCGACTATAAATCAAACCAATAAACCTTCAATAAGGTCAATCTTAGTGCTAACATATTGTTACACTGTGGATTGAAACTGTGGGGCTGATAGGGTTTGGAGTCACAGTGCCAGCAGAAATGTAGAAGTAATCGCATATGTTGAGATTAGAATACCGAGTTCATAAATTTGATCCCCAAGATTAATCGTACCTGAAAGCGGGGAAAATTCGGTCGAACATGGGCGATCAAAGGCAGATCCCGTTAGCTGGGTGCAGGTTTGTTCGTGGTTCACTATACTGGACCAATCCTCGAAAGAAAAACCATGGTCATACCAAATGGTCCATTATTAGGGAGCACACCCCGAAAGTATCACTGCCTCACAAGATCATTATTTGATAGTGTGAACTCGTACTTACTCACTTTCTGGAGGGAACCAAGAGGATGGCTCGCAAACGCCAATCCGGAACAGAGCGCTGTTACGTTTTGCTGTAATGGGGCCGAAATGAAAATTAGCGGGACACATCCACAACTTTCTGCTGTACCTCCTGTAAGATAAACAAGCTGTACGAAAGACACTCAGGGGTTGAACGATGGCGTCAAACCACTATTATTTACCTGTACGAAAGACACTGCGTGCGTACAGGTAAGCAAGGCAATAATAAGGACTAGCTAGGAGATATCTTACCTCAGGGGTTGAACGACGGTGTCAAACCACTGAGGGAAGATGGTGTACATGTAAACTACTCATAATGTTATGAGAACAATAAGATTCACAATAAAGGAGAATAAAGAGATGTCTTGCGACCGCGCAAGACCCGAAACGGTCAATAATGACCAGCTGACTAATCAGGGGCGGGAGCTGCGGTTTGCAACTCCAACACCACCTAGTTGTACGATGAAAATTGAGAAAAAGAGAGACAATACGCGCGGGGAAAAAAAACATTTTATGAGGAGCCAATCATTTCGTCTTACGGTAACCGATGTCAGCGGAGTTTCAACAATTGTTTGGGGATTATAAGAAGTCACGTGACCGTTCGCGTTTGTTTCTACTCTTAGCTTTAACCACCACCATCACAACGCTCCACCGTGTCAAGACACACATCGAAACGCATGGCTACTCGAAACCTCCAACCATCTCTTACCATCAACGGCCCACCAGCCACTACTACGATGGGTCAAATACCTGACCGAAAAACCATGGAATCATTGTCGCGGACTAACATCCAGAAACTGTGTAAGGTAGACGTCGATTGGTCTTGGCCAACATGGTCATCGTTCTAAACCGTGATATACCTTCTAGGAGAACAAGATCAGGGCGAACATGAAAACGCAGGAGATGATAAATGCCCTGCGGGACCTCGTCAAGTAAGCTTATCATCGTGTTATCGTTGAACGAGACATCCTCTCATCCTAGTCCCAGTGGAAAGCAGGTTCCTCGCCCCCGTCGTGCAGAGCGGGTTGGGAAAGGTCGACCTGTCCTGGCGCGTGGCAGTGGGGCCAGGCACGTGACGAAGGTCATCACACGTGGCGCTGGACGCCAGACTAAGGCCACTGTGATGCTACAAGAAGAGCCCATACAGGAAGAAGAAGGTACGATGACGGCAAGTTCTACCTCAACATAAGCTGACGCGTTTCTTATCGGTAGACGTGGCCGCTGGATCGGTAGATCCTTTCCCCGCGCACACCAACAAAGGTAAAAATATTATCGGTCTCCTCTACCCGACAACGATGGCATCTGACCTAGTCACGCGACTCATCTCAGCCCGCCCTATATCCCCGATCAATGGTGTTGCTGGCGGGTCTCGCTATGTGCAACCCTTCCCGCTTCCCACCGCCACCCCTTCTCATCCGTCCTACGGTGCACTTGAGTCACGCATCGTTCAGCTCGAGGAGGCAACCTTGGCTGCCCGCATATCCGAGATGGAGGTCGCCATAGCCCAAATTCCTGTGCTTCAGTACGAGGTAAAGCGTCTCCAAGCCGAACGTGCGAAATCCGCGGCGGATATTGTCCTATTCGCAGAGGCTCAAGTGGCTGGCCTGGAGGTTCAAGTGAAACAGCTGGCGGCGGAGAATGGCACTTTGAAGGATCGTGTCACTGAACTGGAGAGGACGCTGCGTAATCGCGAGGCAGCCCGTGACCCTTCCATGTCCAGGGTGATTAGTGATCCTCCCGAAGACAACGGCACGAGTGACCATAGACAGGACGCGAAAACGAATGAAGACACAGCAGCCGCTGTGGGGTCTGGCGTGGCTGCTCCGTGAGTTGTTTCCCCTACCACCCGGCGGCCATTACTAACTGGCGTGATTTTGCCAGGGCCAAAGTTGAGCTTCGTTATCCCTCGCCGTCGCAGCCTGCGCTGGGTAAGCGCAGACGCAGTCTGGTGGAGACCCCCGACATCAGCGTCAACCAAGATGGCACCGAGCAAGAGAACCAAGGGGCTCCGCTGGCAGCTTACCATCGGGACACTAAAGAGGACGCTGCGGATCTCAACCAAGAAGAAGATGCTGTGGATCTCGACCATGAAGAGGACGCTGCGCCGTTTTCTTCTCTTAGCCCTGGTGCCGCCAGTTCCTCCTTCAGTTTTAGCAAGCTTCCCCCTTTTCCGTTCGACGACAGCGGCAGTGACTTTTTTAAGGACTCCAAAGTGGATGCTAACATGGAAGCTGGTGTGGGGTCTGGCGTGGCTGCTCCGTGGGTTGTTTCCACTACCACCCAGCGGGCATTACTAACTGGCGTGATTTTGCCAGGGCCAAAGTTGAGCTTCCTGATCCCTCGCCGTCGCGGCCTGCGCTGGGTAAGCGCAGACGCAGTCTGGTGGAGACCCCCGACATCAGCGTCATGGAAGATGGCGCCGAGCAAGAGAGCGAAGGGCATCGGGTCACTAAACCGTTGAGGAAGCGGCCTCGGCTTGATCGCGATGAAGAGGACGCTGCGGATCTCGACCAAGAAGAGGACGCTGCGGATCTCGACCAAGAAGAGGACGCTGCGGATCTCGACCATGAAGAGGACGCTGCGCCGTTTTCTTTTCTTAGCCCTGGTGTCGCCAGCTCCTCTTTCACTTGTAGCACACTTCCACCTGGTCCGTTCGACGACAGCGGCAGTGACTTTTTTAAGGACTCCAAAGTGGATGCTAACATGGAAGCCGGTGTGGGGTCTGGTGTGGCTGCTCCGTGGGTTGTTTCCACTACCACCCAGCGGGCATTACTAACTGGCGTGATTTTGCCAGGGCCAAAGTTGAGCTTCCTGATCCCTCGCCGTCGCAGCCTACACTCGGCAAACGGACTCGCGGTCTTCTGGATACCCCTGACGTGAGCGTCAACGAAGATGGCGCCGAGCAAGAGAACGAAGGGCATCGGGTCACTAAACCGTTGAGGAAACGTCCTCGTCTTCATGGCCCTGAGAAGGATGCAGGGCCATCGTCTTTTGTTGGCCCTGGTCCCGACGGTCCGGAGTGTACATCTACGCCACGGCATCGGTCCAAATCGCCCCCGGGACTTTTCACGGCTGGCGGCCAAGCTCCCACGCCATTTGCGGGAACGGCTGATACCGATGGGTACCTCGACCTGGAAGACGACGACTTGGCAATGCCGCGGGCTGAACCGTCCAGTACCGGAGCAGTAGCTCCTGTCGAGGGTGCTCCATGCACCCCACCCAGAGCTGCAGTTGCGGGACCTTCCTCCAACATGGAGAACGCCTTTGACTCGGTGGATCCTATGGACAACCGCGGGATTTTCGGTGGCCCGCTGCCCGTTACTTATACGCCGAGTTCTGCCCTCCCCTGGCCGCTGGTCCCTAGCACGCCTTCTAACCCACAGGACATCCCGGAGCTGTCAGAACCCTCGAACTCCGAGGCAGTGGGGAACCCAGCCACCATCCCGCAAGGCGTGGCTTTACCTTGTCCAAAAACGCCAACCCACCGGCGGGATCGCGGTCGATATGACTGGGGAACACCTGTATGATGGGTCTCATGTATCCCACAACGGTGGACTATAAGCTAACGGTTTCCTTATCGGTAGGTAAAAGCGCTCTTTCCGCGGATGTGTGATTTGGTCGAAGCCCCGCGCACACCCACAAAGTCCAAGGTATTATCAGTTTCATCTACACGACAACAGTGGAATATACGCTGACGGTTTTCTTATCGGTAGACGAGGGCGTTGGATCGGTAGATGTTTGGTCGGGTCAAAGCCTTGACTGAGCACACCCACACAGATCAAGGTATTATCAGTTTCATCTACACGACAACAGTGGAATATACACTGACGGTTTTCTTATCGGTAGACGAGGGCGTTGGATCGGTAGATGTTTGGTCGGGTCAAAGCCCTGACTGAGCACGCCCACACAGATCAAGGTATTATCCGTCTCATCTACACGACAACAGTGGAATATACGCTTGACGGTTTTCTTATGGTAGACGAGGGCGCGTCGATGTTTTGTTGGGTCAAAACCCCGAGCACACCTACACAGACCAAGGTATGGTCGGTCTCATCTAGCCGACAACGATGGAATCTGACTTCGTGACGCGACTGTTCTCAGCCCGCCCTATATCTCCGATTAATGGTGTTGCTGGCGGGTCACGAGATGAGCAGCAGCCCTTATCGTTTCCCACCGCCACCCCTTCCCATCCATCCTACTCGCTACCTTCCGCGCAACTCGTGCACGAGTCACGCATCGTTCAGTAGAGGTGGCCATGGCCGATATATCTTATCCGCACTTCTGATATTTTGTGATGCAAAGTGGAGTGTCATGTAGTGTTTTTGTCTTAGTCTCAGTCTCTTTCTTGTTTTGGCCTTTTTCTTGACCGTTTCTTGACCGTATCTTTGTCTGCTCTTGGCTTTGTATCTTGACCGTTGTTGGTGTACTCGCTGCAATGCTAAAGGTGTTTGTTGGCGTGCACAAAAGCAATGTTACATGGTCCTGTGGTCCAAAAAGGCGGGAATAGAGTGTATGATCCTGATGACAGCGTCTTCTCTTCTTGCCGAGTGCCCGACGGGACCCGAGAAGCGACTCGAGGAGGGCTCTCACGAAGAATCCGTGTCCCCGGTGCCTGGCGAGGCACCGCAACAAAAGAGTTGATGACGTATGTGCGAGACCATATGGCAGTCAAAAACAGCTGGAAAAAGCCTGTATGGAAAGAGGCGATCGAGTCAAAAGATTAGTATGAGGGTGGCAAGCAGCCTGGAGAGCAAAACCTGTGCAAAAGGAGAGCGCCGCAGGGGCGAAAAGCGGCGCCTACGGTGCTCAACAACCACATTTGGCGGAGCGTGGGAAGGCTGTCACATTTAAGGTCGCCTGTCGGAAAAGGAAATAACTTGTGACTCGGTGGCGATGTACGTGACTATATTTGTCGATGTCACCCAGCCTATGAAGGTAATCTGCAGCTCCGCCTCAGGCATGTCTGACAGCGCGCTGAGTATGAAGCTGGACCTGCAAAAGACGCTGGGCTCACCACGGTGCGCCAGTACTAGGTCTGGTCGCTTCTGTGGGCTACATGTACCTGTCACCTACTACTCCATGTAGCGGTGACTGCTGTGCGTTCTCCATGTGTCTGCGTTCTTCGTGTGTCTGCGTTCTCCGTGAATGCTCCCCTCTTCTTCGTGTACCGGTGGGGTCGCAGGCGCCTCGTAGTCCACGGTTGATCTTCTGTCATCGCATCCACTAATATGGAATACTGCTGCTTCTGCAAAGGGTGGTATACAGTATCCTGGCCCCTTCCTTCATACGAAGGAGTCAGCTGCAATGAGATTTACCTCCGCTTAGAACGTTTGCGCCTGTTCCGGGTCCTGGCGCTCCTCCGCGTCTCAACGACTTGCTTGCAACGAAATTTGCTTGCCTCGTTTCTGGAATCATGCTAGCGTGCTGTTTCCAGCACCGTATCGAGATACCCGGCGCACTTTCTCTCACGACCGAGTCGCGATGGAGTTTTTCTTTAAGCTTAGGGCCCCATGGAACCGCGCTGACTCTCCAAGTGGCCAACAGATATAAAACTCTCGTCAGACCACCCATACTACCGTCCCTTATCTCCCCGCTTTGCTTTCTATTATACACAATTGTTCAAAACATATATGTCCCTCCCACAGTGTTGTGGACAGCGACGGGCTGAACGCCGTGCTGGGAGAGCCTGCATATTCGTCTCACGGTGCACAACACGCCCCCCTTCGTCTTTATATTCACTCATTCCCATGCTCTTCCCGACACTCGCTTACCTTATATCTCGTTCGGTGGACGACACTCGTGAGCATGCTGCTTCATTCACATCCAGTCAGTTATCTCAGAAATACACACAGGAATTTCAATCGCAGCCATTCTCATGAATGTCGCAATGTCCGGTTTCAATCCAAGCCAGGAAGCTATAGGTGGTGTGTGCCTTCCATTGCGCAACACAAGACTCGATGGTGCCTTTCATCATTACAGCCCCCCGCCTGGACAATTGCGAGGCCGCACGTGAGTCATGCATCTGTATCCTTTCTCACCGCCATGAGCTTTCCTCGCAGTCTTTTCCACAAACATCACCATGCCTGGCTCCAGTGCAAGTCAGGGAGTCATGGGTGTGTACCTTCCATTACTCCAGCACATGGGACTCGATGATGACTTCCCCTCATGGCAGCTTTCGGCCTGGACAATGGCGCTGAACACAATCTCACGCAGCTTTACCCCATCGCCAAGCCAGCAGACCTCCAACAATATATCACCACGGTCAAAGCCAACGGTGTCAGAAGGTACTGCTGTAACTATTTTCAGCAGGGTTCACCCCAATGTCACTTCATCGGGACCAGGAAACAGGTCCAAACTCACATTCGCCGGGTTCACCTTGAGGAGTTGAAACCCTTCAAGTGCACCTGGTACGTCTATTACTAGCCGTGAGCATTGGGGGCTTCATTCTGATCAACTTCTCACAGCGGAAAGTACTTCATGGGTAGTCGTCATGTGACTACGAAGACCCAAGGCAAGATCTATGAGTGTGATGGCTGGTAGGCACATTTTCCCATTCCGTTTATGTAGTTCGCGTATTCAAAAAAGAATTTTTTCACTAGTCACCATCTGTATGCCCGGAAAGTTACCGGGACAAGCATGGAAGGAGCTGCCTCATGAAAAGCAAGGAGAAGGCGTAAATGTATGTCAACATCGTGCAGTCTCCAATGCGATAACGTTTGTGTTTTGAATTTGATATATTTGTTGTATTACGACCTATTTTACAAGTGATTCCGGAAAACACCGTTGTCTGGGTTCTCTGGATGAGCGAGTTATGTGACGCGCGCCAGTGAGCGTAATTCCCCTGCTCGTCAACTAGGGCACTGGGAACAGAGGATCGTGGGAAGACATATATAAATGTTGAGCTCACTACCTATTAACACTGTAGTTCATAAACGTGCTTCACAGCGGTACCTCGTTCACTGTTGTTCCACACTTCCATATTGCTCGATGTGCCAGGACGGCTGTTTAGTTGAACTTTCGACCCTCAATGCGTGCAGCGCCCTCCCAGGCCTCCTTCCACATCAGAGTCGCGGATATTAAGAAGGTGAGACGGAACGTGACGGCCAAAATCGACCTCGAAACCCCAATGACCATGCACATGACTATGTCTGATTCGTGAAATATTATATTAAACCTATGCATTTGGATTAGCCCTTGAGCTACATACAGTGCCAAGATGGCCTTGGAAACAGAGTGGTCCCATGACTTGAGAAGTGGGCAGCCTTGCGTTTGTAGCGTTTGTAGAGTCCGGGCAGGTATTTGCCGTGAGTGCTACAATGGCTGCCCAGTGGATGGGAGACAAAAGAAATATAGTTTTTGAAACAAATATCCATGGACTTCCAGAAGCAGGGCTATAGAGCTTGACCGATTCACATCCTGCACTGCATTCGCGACCAAGAGCCTAATAGCGAGAGGGGTCACTCGAAACACACCCATTCCAACAAAGGAACCCAAAAACGCATCATATGCTAGTTACCATGTCATTTGGCACTCGGTTGTAGATCTAGCATGTAGGCAATCGTCTACGCGAACACCATGAGTAAATCAGACGAAGGGACTGCCAGGATAGTTAGACATATGAAAAGCGAAAGCTAGGGTGGCTTACCTCCTTTTTGGGGTGACTTTAATCGACGTATGGTTTTTAACGCGCTCAATATGATTAGATTTTGTGGAGCGTGATCTTGAAAGCCGCAGATCCGCCTTGGCTGGGTAGGTTGATGACGTCAAGATCAAATGGCAGAGGAAAGAGAGTGGCGAATGGATTATTTACCGCGCCACAATAGTTTTAAAAAAATATACCCATATCGTATACCAGCGCTCCCCATACTTGGCGATCACCTTGCCTTTAATAGAAAGTCAGTTTTTGTACCACCTATAAATGGTGGCTGAATAGTGGACGCCTGAAACCTCGATGTTCCCAACTTCGAAACCGGCGGCCTCAAGCTGCAATTGGTACATGTGATCAGTACAGGGAATAAGAGAGTACTGCATTCACCTGTGTTATTACGCAACCGAGGGAACAGCTAGCGTCAGCAACTGTAAAAATTATATTTATTCATGAACATGCCATTGAATTGTTGAAAGCAAGTAAGTGTGTTGGGATGATAAGGGATTTTCCCGTAGCATACCAGACAAGGCCTTCATATTGCCAGGCCAGCGACTTGGAAGACAAATGTCCAGTCGTCATCTAGCAAATCGTACACCTGCCTCAAAAACGATCCAAAACGCCTGATGCCGACGTGCTGCCACCACTTGAACACTCAACAGTCAATCAGATCTGCACTGCGTACCTCAGCCATCTCGAGCGACATTATCTTGGTATAATGTCCCTTTGTGACAGGGATATCGCTATAATCACAGCAAAGAATACGAGCACGATCAGGGTCCCCGCCGTTAGTCGCTATATGCTCATTCGCAAACAAAGGTTGTTTTTTTTGCAAGGGTGACGCTTAGGTTCTTGGTTCAGCTTCTCGCACGAGGGTGAGCGTATTGTCCTGCAGCTCCTCCTGAGTCTCCTCTCATTCCAGGTCAAGCCTCACGACCCCTGAAGTGTAGACTATGCGTGGACCCAGTAACCACTCGTAGAAATACTCACCTTTTGAAGAAACACGACACCTGAACGGTAAGCACAATTTCTTTGTGAAAAATAGGAGCACGCACGATCATAGTGGTCCCGTACTTGCTCCTCGTCCTGGGCCTGAGCGTGGAATTTTCTCCGCTTCTCTGTCCATTTCCCTGTCCTCCATGACCAGTCCATTGACATCGAGTTGCGACTATTCCTTCGCGGTCCCGCTTCAGCTCACTGTTCTCTGGCGCGAGCCTCTTCCCAGACGGCGAATACACGGTACTACGATATGCATTATTGAGAACATGAGGGCGCCTCGGACCGCATTCTGGCGTTCTCCATCACCTCCACTCGTGTAGGTTTTTTCCAGAGAGTGGTACTTTGTCCTTGTGTACTTGTTCTCAAACCGAGAAATTATATCTTCCGCTGTTGTTTTCCCTCTGACGATCAAACACCTTTCCACAGGGCATATGCAGTGTCCCCTTCATATCTGGACACCGCTACTTATCATTGAGCACGCCAAAAATACACGTTTAGCCTATGGATCATACCGACTAGTCTGTCCCCATGCACTTTTTGCATTGATAGAATAAAACCACATGCATCTTAAATTTATCTCTTGCCAGTTTTCATGCAGCAGCGTCTCTCATGTTTGCCGCGATAATCCTCGCGAGCATACCGTTGGTGACTAATGGAAAGAAACCATCTGATGATGCATAAAAGGGACAGGGAGAAGCAGCATACCAGGCCATGCATTCGTAGATCTTCCCCCAGTTCTTGGTATTGACATGACGCCTGGCGTCCTGCTTATGCGCAAAGATCTCCCCACTGTAAGAAGACTGTAAGTGCTTATGGCTTGGCACGCCTAGGATGGTCGTACCAGCTGCACTTGAAAGGTTTCAGCTTGTTGAGGTGGTGCAGTACTCTCTTATTCCCTGTACTGATCACATGTACCAATTGCAGCTTGAGGCCGCCGGTTTCGTTTATGAACTACAGTGTTAATAGGTAGTGAGCTCAACATTTATATATGTCTTCCCACGATCCTCTGTTCCCAGTGCCCTAGTTGACGAGCAGGGGAATTACGCTCACTGGCGCGCGTCACATAACTCGCTCATCCAGAGAACCCAGACAACGGTGTTTTCCGGAATCACTTGTAAAATAGGTCGTAATACAACAAATATATCAAATTCAAAACACAAACGTTATCGCATTGGAGACTGCACGATGTTGACATACATTTACGCCTTCTCCTTGCTTTTCATGAGGCAGCTCCTTCCATGCTTGTCCCGGTAACTTTCCGGGCATACAGATGGTGACTAGTGAAAAAATTCTTTTTTGAATACGCGAACTACATAAACGGAATGGGAAAATGTGCCTACCAGCCATCACACTCATAGATCTTGCCTTGGGTCTTCGTAGTCACATGACGACTACCCATGAAGTACTTTCCGCTGTGAGAAGTTGATCAGAATGAAGCCCCCAATGCTCACGGCTAGTAATAGACGTACCAGGTGCACTTGAAGGGTTTCAACTCCTCAAGGTGAACCCGGCGAATGTGAGTTTGGACCTGTTTCCTGGTCCCGATGAAGTGACATTGGGGTGAACCCTGCTGAAAATAGTTACAGCAGTACCTTCTGACACCGTTGGCTTTGACCGTGGTGATATATTGTTGGAGGTCTGCTGGCTTGGCGATGGGGTAAAGCTGCGTGAGATTGTGTTCAGCGCCATTGTCCAGGCCGAAAGCTGCCATGAGGGGAAGTCATCATCGAGTCCCATGTGCTGGAGTAATGGAAGGTACACACCCATGACTCCCTGACTTGCACTGGAGCCAGGCATGGTGATGTTTGTGGAAAAGACTGCGAGGAAAGCTCATGGCGGTGAGAAAGGATACAGATGCATGACTCACGTGCGGCCTCGCAATTGTCCAGGCGGGGGGCTGTAATGATGAAAGGCACCATCGAGTCTTGTGTTGCGCAATGGAAGGCACACACCACCTATAGCTTCCTGGCTTGGATTGAAACCGGACATTGCGACATTCATGAGAATGGCTGCGATTGAAATTCCTGTGTGTATTTCTGAGATAACTGACTGGATGTGAATGAAGCAGCATGCTCACGAGTGTCGTCCACCGAACGAGATATAAGGTAAGCGAGTGTCGGGAAGAGCATGGGAATGAGTGAATATAAAGACGAAGGGGGGCGTGTTGTGCACCGTGAGACGAATATGCAGGCTCTCCCAGCACGGCGTTCAGCCCGTCGCTGTCCACAACACTGTGGGAGGGACATATATGTTTTGAACAATTGTGTATAATAGAAAGCAAAGCGGGGAGATAAGGGACGGTAGTATGGGTGGTCTGACGAGAGTTTTATATCTGTTGGCCACTTGGAGAGTCAGCGCGGTTCCATGGGGCCCTAAGCTTAAAGAAAAACTCCATCGCGACTCGGTCGTGAGAGAAAGTGCGCCGGGTATCTCGATACGGTGCTGGAAACAGCACGCTAGCATGATTCCAGAAACGAGGCAAGCAAATTTCGTTGCAAGCAAGTCGTTGAGACGCGGAGGAGCGCCAGGACCCGGAACAGGCGCAAACGTTCTAAGCGGAGGTAAATCTCATTGCAGCTGACTCCTTCGTATGAAGGAAGGGGCCAGGATACTGTATACCACCCTTTGCAGAAGCAGCAGTATTCCATATTAGTGGATGCGATGACAGAAGATCAACCGTGGACTACGAGGCGCCTGCGACCCCACCGGTACACGAAGAAGAGGGGAGCATTCACGGAGAACGCAGACACACGAAGAACGCAGACACATGGAGAACGCACAGCAGTCACCGCTACATGGAGTAGTAGGTGACAGGTACATGTAGCCCACAGAAGCGACCAGACCTAGTACTGGCGCACCGTGGTGAGCCCAGCGTCTTTTGCAGGTCCAGCTTCATACTCAGCGCGCTGTCAGACATGCCTGAGGCGGAGCTGCAGATTACCTTCATAGGCTGGGTGACATCGACAAATATAGTCACGTACATCGCCACCGAGTCACAAGTTATTTCCTTTTCCGACAGGCGACCTTAAATGTGACAGCCTTCCCACGCTCCGCCAAATGTGGTTGTTGAGCACCGTAGGCGCCGCTTTTCGCCCCTGCGGCGCTCTCCTTTTGCACAGGTTTTGCTCTCCAGGCTGCTTGCCACCCTCATACTAATCTTTTGACTCGATCGCCTCTTTCCATACAGGCTTTTTCCAGCTGTTTTTGACTGCCATATGGTCTCGCACATACGTCATCAACTCTTTTGTTGCGGTGCCTCGCCAGGCACCGGGGACACGGATTCTTCGTGAGAGCCCTCCTCGAGTCGCTTCTCGGGTCCCGTCGGGCACTCGGCAAGAAGAGAAGACGCTGTCATCAGGATCATACACTCTATTCCCGCCTTTTTGGACCACAGGACCATGTAACATTGCTTTTGTGCACGCCAACAAACACCTTTAGCATTGCAGCGAGTACACCAACAACGGTCAAGATACAAAGCCAAGAGCAGACAAAGATACGGTCAAGAAACGGTCAAGAAAAAGGCCAAAACAAGAAAGAGACTGAGACTAAGACAAAAACACTACATGACACTCCACTTTGCATCACAAAATATCAGAAGTGCGGATAAGATATATCGGCCATGGCCACCTCTACTGAACGATGCGTGACTCGTGCACGAGTTGCGCGGAAGGTAGCGAGTAGGATGGATGGGAAGGGGTGGCGGTGGGAAACGATAAGGGCTGCTGCTCATCTCGTGACCCGCCAGCAACACCATTAATCGGAGATATAGGGCGGGCTGAGAACAGTCGCGTCACGAAGTCAGATTCCATCGTTGTCGGCTAGATGAGACCGACCATACCTTGGTCTGTGTAGGTGTGCTCGGGGTTTTGACCCAACAAAACATCGACGCGCCCTCGTCTACCATAAGAAAACCGTCAAGCGTATATTCCACTGTTGTCGTGTAGATGAGACGGATAATACCTTGATCTGTGTGGGCGTGCTCAGTCAGGGCTTTGACCCGACCAAACATCTACCGATCCAACGCCCTCGTCTACCGATAAGAAAACCGTCAGTGTATATTCCACTGTTGTCGTGTAGATGAAACTGATAATACCTTGATCTGTGTGGGTGTGCTCAGTCAAGGCTTTGACCCGACCAAACATCTACCGATCCAACGCCCTCGTCTACCGATAAGAAAACCGTCAGCGTATATTCCACTGTTGTCGTGTAGATGAAACTGATAATACCTTGGACTTTGTGGGTGTGCGCGGGGCTTCGACCAAATCACACATCCGCGGAAAGAGCGCTTTTACCTACCGATAAGGAAACCGTTAGCTTATAGTCCACCGTTGTGGGATACATGAGACCCATCATACAGGTGTTCCCCAGTCATATCGACCGCGATCCCGCCGGTGGGTTGGCGTTTTTGGACAAGGTAAAGCCACGCCTTGCGGGATGGTGGCTGGGTTCCCCACTGCCTCGGAGTTCGAGGGTTCTGACAGCTCCGGGATGTCCTGTGGGTTAGAAGGCGTGCTAGGGACCAGCGGCCAGGGGAGGGCAGAACTCGGCGTATAAGTAACGGGCAGCGGGCCACCGAAAATCCCGCGGTTGTCCATAGGATCCACCGAGTCAAAGGCGTTCTCCATGTTGGAGGAAGGTCCCGCAACTGCAGCTCTGGGTGGGGTGCATGGAGCACCCTCGACAGGAGCTACTGCTCCGGTACTGGACGGTTCAGCCCGCGGCATTGCCAAGTCGTCGTCTTCCAGGTCGAGGTACCCATCGGTATCAGCCGTTCCCGCAAATGGCGTGGGAGCTTGGCCGCCAGCCGTGAAAAGTCCCGGGGGCGATTTGGACCGATGCCGTGGCGTAGATGTACACTCCGGACCGTCGGGACCAGGGCCAACAAAAGACGATGGCCCTGCATCCTTCTCAGGGCCATGAAGACGACGACGTTTCCTCGACGGTTTAGTGACCCGATGCCCTTCGTTCTCTTGCTCGGCGCCATCTTCGTTGACGCTCACGTCAGGGGTATCCAGAAGACCGCGAGTCCGTTTGCCGAGTGTAGGCTGCGACGGCGAGGGATCAGGAAGCTCAACTTTGGCCCTGGCAAAATCACGCCAGTTAGTAATGCCCGCTGGGTGGTAGTGGAAACAACCCACGGAGCAGCCACACCAGACCCCACACCGGCTTCCATGTTAGCATCCACTTTGGAGTCCTTAAAAAAGTCACTGCCGCTGTCGTCGAACGGACCAGGTGGAAGTGTGCTACAAGTGAAAGAGGAACTGGCGACACCAGGGCTAAGAAAAGAAAACGGCGCAGCGTCCTCTTCATGGCCGAGATCCGCAGCGTCCTCTTCTTGGTCGAGATCCGCAGCGTCCTCTTCATCGCGATCAAGCCGAGGCCGCTTCCTCAACGGTTTAGTGACCCGATGCCCTTCGCTCTCTTGCTCGGCGCCATCTTCCATGACGCTGATGTCGGGGGTCTCCACCAGACTGCGTCTGCGCTTACCCAGCGCAGGCTGCGACGGCGAGAGATAACGAAGCTCAACTTTGGCCCTGGCAAAATCACGCCAGTTAGTAATGCCCGCTGGGTGGTAGTGGAAACAACCCACGGAGCAGCCACGCCAGACCCCACACCAGCTTCCATGTTAGCATCCACTTTGGAGTCCTTAAAAAAGTCACTGCCGCTGTCGTCGAACGGAAAAGGGGGAAGCTTGCTAAAACTAAACGAGGAACCGGCGGCACCAGGGCTAAGAGAAGAAAACGGCGCAGCGTCCTCCTCATGGTCGAGATCCACAGCATCTTCTTCTTGGTTGAGATCCGCAGCGTCCTCTTTAGTGTCCCGATGGTAAGCTGCCAGCGGAGCCCCTTCGTTCTCTTGCTCGGTCCCATCTTGGTTGACGCTGATGTCGGGGGTCTCCACCAGACTGCGTCTGCGCTTACCCAGCGCAGGCTGCGACGGCGAGGGATAACGAAGCTCAACTTTGGCCCTGGCAAAATCACGCCAGTTAGTAATGGCCGCCGGGTGGTAGGGGAAACAACTCACGGAGCAGCCACGCCAGACCCCACAGCGGCTGCTGTGTCTTCATTCGTTTTCGCGTCCTGTCTATGGTCACTCGTGCCGTTGTCTTCGGGAGGATCACTAATCACCCTGGACATGGAAGGGTCACGGACTGCCTCGCGATTACGCAGCGTCGTCTCCAGTTCAGTGACACGATCCTTCAAAGTGCCATTCTCCGCCGCCAGCTGTTTCACTTGAATCTCCAGGCCAGCCACTTGAGCCTCTGCGAATAGGACAATATCCGCCGCGGATTTCGCACGTTCGGCTTGGAGACGCTTTACCTCGTCCTGAAGCACAGGAATTTGGGCTATGGCGACCTCCATCTCGGATATGCGGGCAGCCAAGGTTGCCTCCTCGAGCTGAACGATGCGTGACTCAAGTGCACCGTAGGACGGATGAGAAGGGGTGGCGGTGGGAAGCGGGAAGGGTTGCACATCGCGAGACCCGCCAGCAACACCATTGATCGGGGATATAGGGCGGGCTGAGATGAGTCGCGTGACTAGGTCAGATGCCATCGTTGTCGGGTAGAGGAGAGCGATAATATTTTTACCTTTGTTGGTGTGCGCGGGGAAAGGATCTACCGATCCAGCGGCCACGTCTACCGATAAGAAACGCGTCAGCTTATGTTGAGGTAGAACTTGCCGTCATCGTACCTTCTTCTTCCTGTATGGGCTCTTCTTGCAGCATGACAGTGACCTTAGTCTGCCGTCCAGCGCCACGTGTGATTACCTTCGTCGCGTGCCTGGCCCCACTGCCACCCGCCAGGACCGGTCGACCTTTGCCAACCCGCGCAGACCCTGCACGAAGGGGGCGAGGAACCTGCTTTCCACTGGGACTAGGATGAGAGGATGTCTCGTTCAACGATAACACGATGATAAGCTTACTTGACGAGGTCACACAATGCATTTATCATCTCCACGGTCCTCTTGTTTGCCTTAATATGGTTCTCCTAGAAGGTATGTCACGGTTTAGAACGATGACCATGTTGGCCAAGACAAATCGACGTCTACCTTACACAGTCTCTGGATGTGAGTCCGCGACAGTGATTCCAAGTTTTTGCGGTCAGGGATTTTACCCATCGTAGTAGTGGCTGGTGGGCCGTTGATGGTAATAGATGGTTGGAGGTTTCGAGTAGCCATGCGTTTCGATGTGTGTCTTGACACGGTGGAGCGTTGTGATGGTGGTGGTTAAAGCTAAGAGTAGAAACAAACGCGACCGGTCACGTGACTTCTTATAACCTCCAAACAATTGTTGAAACTCCGCTGACATCGGTTACCGTAAGACATTGGCCCCTCATACAAATTTTTTTCCCGCGCGTATTGTCTCTCTTTTTCTCAAATTTCATCGTACAACTAGGTGGTGTTGTCGGGACAAGGAAACAGGTTCGAACTCACATTCGCCGGGCTCACCTTCAGGCGTTGAAACCCTTCAAGTGCACCTGGTACGTCTCTCACTAGCCGTGAGCATTGGGGGCTTCATTCTGATCAACTTCTCACAGCGGAAAGTACTTCTGTGGGTAGGCCCGAAGGCATTCGTCATGTGACGACGAAGAACCAAGGCAAGATCTATGAGTGTGGTGGCTGGTAGGCACATTTCCCGTTCCGTTTATGTAGTTCGCGTATTCAAAAAAAAATTCACTAGTCACCATCTGTATGCCCGGAAAGATTACCGGGACAAGCATGGAAGGAGCTGCCTCACGAAAAGCAAGTAGAAGGAGTAAATGCATGTCAACGTCGTGCAGTCTCCAATGTGATATAACGTTTGTGTTTTGAATTTGATGTATTTGTTGTATTACGACCTATTTTACAAGTGATTCCGAAAAAAACCGTTGTCTGGGCTCTCTGGATGAGTGAGTATGTGACGCACACCAGTGCATGAGCGTAATTCCCTTGCTCATCAACTAGCACTGAGAACAGAGAATCGTGGGAATATATATGTAAATGTTGAGCTCACCACCTATCAACACTGTAGTTTATAGATGTGCATCACAGCGGCAGGTCATAGGTACCTCGACTCAGATCTTAAATCGTGCCTCAATGCTTCATGATCCCAGCACTTGCTGGCCCGACTGAGTCGTGACTTTCACTTTAACTTGGACCAATTTTTTTCACTGTTGTTCCACACTTGCTCAATGTGCTAGGACGGCTGTTTAGTTCAACTTTCGACCCTCAATGCGTGCAGCGCCCTCCCAGGCCTCCTTCCACATCAGAGTCGCGGATATTAAGAAGGCGAGACAGTGACGGCCAACCTCGAATTCGAAACCCCAATGACCACCTCACCATGCACATGACTATGTCTGATTCGTGAAATATTATATTAAACCTATGCATTTGGATTAGCCCTTGAGCTACATACAGTGCCAAGATGGCCTTGGAAACAGAGTGGTCCCATGATTTGAGAAGTGGGCAGCCTTGCGTTCGTAGAGTCCGGGTAGGTATTTGCCGTGAGTGCCACAATGGCTGCCCCGCGGATGGGAGAAAAAAAATGAAAATTTCGAGACAAATATCCAGAAGCAGGGCTATAGAGCTTGACCAATTCACATCCTACACAGCATTCGCGACCAAAAGCCTAATAGCGAGAGGAGTCACTCGAAGCACACACATTCAATCCAACAAAAGAACGCAAAACGCATCATATACCAGTTACCATGTCATTTGGCACTCGGTTGTAGATCTAGCATGTAGGCAACTGTCCACGCGAACACCATGAGTAAATCAGATGACGGGACTGCTAGGATAGTTAGACATATGAAAAGTGAAAGCTAAGGCGGCTTACGATATCTCCTTTAAAAGCTTTTTTCTTTTTGGGGTGACTTTAATCGACGTATGGCTTTTAACGCCCTTGATACGATGGTATGCATTTAGATTCTTATGCAGCGTAATATGGAAGGCCGCAGATCCGCCGCTTGGGTGGGTAGGTTGATGACGTCAAGAATGGCAGAGGAAAGAGAGTGGAGAATGGATTATTTACCGTTCCACAATAGTTGAGTATGCCAAAAAAATATACCCATACCCTATACCAGCACTCCTCGTACTTGGCGATGACCTTGGCTTTATTAGAAAGCCAGTCTTTGTACCACCGATAAATGGTGACAGAATAGTGGACGCCTAAAACATCGATGTTCTTAACTTCGAAACCGGCGGCCTCGAGCTATATCCGTATTTGTGATGAGTACAGGAAGAAGAGAGTACTGCACTCACCTGTGTTATTACGCAACCGAGGGAACAGCTAGCGTCAGCACCTGGAAAAATTCATGAACATGCCCCTGGATCGAAAGCAAGGAAGTGTGTTGGGATGGTAAGCGATTTTCCCGTGGCATACCAGACAAGGTATTCATGTTGCCAGGCAGGCCGCAAGCCAGCGACTTGGAAGACAAATGTCCCGTCGTCATCTAGCGAATCATGCACATGCCTCACAAACGCTCCAAACGCCTGATGCCGACGTGCTGGTATAATGTCCCTTTGTGACAGGGATATCGCTATAATCACAGAAGGTATGCGAGCACGATCAGGGTCCCCGCCGTTAGTCGCTATATATACGCTCATTCCCAAACAAAGGTTATTTTTTTTTGCAAGGGTGACGCCACTGATGTCCCAACCATAGTTCTTGGCGGCAAACGCTGCGAGCGTGCCTCAACCGGAACCAATGTCAGTAGCCCGTAGGTTCTTGGTTCAGTTGCTCGCGCCTATTGTCCTGCAGCTCCTCCAGAGTTTCCTCTCGTTCCAGGTCAAGCCTCACGACCCCCGAAATGTAGAATATGCGTGGACCCAGTAACCACTCGTAGAAAATCGTCACCTTTTGAAGAAACGCGACACCTGAATGGTAGGCACAATTTCTTTTGTGAAAAATAGGAGCGCGCACGATCATAGTGGTCCTGTACTTGCTCCTCGTCCTGGGCCTGAGAGTGGAATATGACATCAGGAATGAAACGTTTGAGAACATCTTTGATTCGGGCGTGAAGTTGACTCTGGGCCAATCATGACAGAGTTCCATAATATCCAGCACATCACCTGTACGCGCTGTAGAGGACAGGAATTATAGGCAGTAGGAATGGACTTCTTGCTCAAAAGAATAGACTAGAAAACAATTCACTCTCTCAGTGAATTTAGTTGTCACTGTAAATATATTATACACTACCTAGAAAACAATTCACTACAGAGGATTTCTAGGTCAATAAATCGAAAGAATGCTAGACTAATTTACTTGCCTCTCTCAGTGAATTTAGTTGTCACTGAGAGAGGGGGAAACTGTTTCACTGCGCATGTACTACTACCCGGCCCTTTAGCGCCCAAGAGCTCGCGCGTCGAAGTCATTTCAGACTCCGCTGGGTGCAGCCGCTTGTGAAAGTAGGAATAACAAGATGAAATGGAGAGATAGGGAGTGAGTGGAAAATTTCGAAAATAACCAGAGAAATGGATGCATGATACAAGAACAAAATGAGAAGAAATTGAGAAAGCACACAACAAATTGGATATATTATGCTTGATTTTGGTGCAGGAGCATCAATGCACCCAACACGCCCCCTCAAGCTTAATATATTCCGATTTGTTCGTTGAGGATCTTCACTCTAGGACTAGGAAGTCCTTTGGTGAGGATATCTGCCAACATTTGTTCGGTTGGCAAATAAACGAGCTTGGCTTGTTGATTTTTGATTATATCTCGAAGGAAATATAATCTGATGTCGAAATGTTTGGTTCTCGTGTGTTGTTGAGTGCCATACGTGATGGCAATGGCTGATTGATTGTCTGAATAAATTTTGATGGGTCTGTTCAGTGGTTGGAATATTTCAGAAATAAAATGGCGCATCCAGAGAGCCTCTTTGCCCGCATGGGTCAGGGCGACGAATTCGGCTTCAGTTGATGAGAGGGCTACTATCGACTGTTTCTGGCAACTCCATGAAACAGTGCCTCCATCAATCTGAAATAAGTATGCCGAATACGAACACCTATGACTCTGTGAACCCCAATCCGCATCTGAATACCCCATCAAGCCGTCTCGATTTCTTCCAAGTGTGAGCTTGTAATGCTTCGTGCCTTTCAAATATTTGAAGACACGTTTGACTGCATTCCAATGTGTGCCACCTGGATTTTCGAGGAATTGCGAAAGCAATGACACCGCAAATGCAATGTCAGGTCGAGTGGCTACAGCTGCCCACATCAGTGATCCTATAGCTTGCCTGTACGGAAACTTCGACATGGCTTTCTTGCCTCTCTCTGTAGAAGGACATTGGTCTTTAGATAATTTTACGGCTGGATCAAGAGGCGTAGCGTAAGTCTTTGCATCTTCGAGATTGAATTTTTTGATGATCTTTTCGATGTATGCAGGTTGTGAAATTGCAATAGTTTTATTCTGCCAGTCTCTTTCGATTTTGAGATTCAATAGCCAATGAATCTCGCCTAGATCTTTCATACTGAAGACCTGAGCAAGATCTCGTTTGACTTCGTCCAGGACTGACTGATTCTCAGCTGTGATGGTGAGATCATCCACAGCTGTTGCAATGATCACATGCCCCTTTCCGCCACATCTATAAAATACAGCCCCATCTGTGGCTGACGTGGTGAATCCTAATTTATGGAATTCACCACTTAGACGTTTGTACCATTCCCTTCCAGATTGTTTGAGGCCATAGAGTGCTTTCTTCAAAAGTAGC
Organism: Gautieria morchelliformis; assembly: GCA_015179125.1. NCBI lineage: Eukaryota > Fungi > Basidiomycota > Agaricomycetes > Gomphales > Gomphaceae > Gautieria > Gautieria morchelliformis. The sequence goes on from WHVA01000741.1 coordinate 23,753, forward strand.
ACTTCGTCTTTGTCTCCAGACTCATATCCATACGGCTGCTTCATGTAAATAGGTTCAGGTAGTGTAGCATTGAGGTATGCATAGTCCACGTCCATTTGATGGATAGGCCAGTCATTCCTAGCAGCAATGGCGCATATGATCCGTAGGGAGGATAACCGAGCAACAGGTGAGTATGTCTCATCATAGTCGACTCCAAACTTCTGTGTGAAGCCTTGGGTGACCATTCTCGATTTAGGCATTATTGGTTTCCCTTCTGGATTACGCTTCCAAAGGTAGACCCATTTATTACCGACAATATTGGCTCCAGGAGGTGGTTTGGTTTGTTCCCACACTCCCTTGTCGATTAGGGCCTCATACTCTTTGTCCATTGATTTCTTCCATATAGGATTATTCAGAGCTTCGTCTGCATTGCTGGGTTCAATTTGACTCAAATCCGGCGCCTTGTTATTGTTTTGACCGTCGGTTAGAAACGCACTGATGGCACACTCATAGCTACTGATGCCATCAATCTCGGAGGATAATTCTTGGTCGAATAAAACTTCTTTATGGTCCTCAACGTCCTCGTAAGCTAGCGTAGTCATATGTGCGCCAGCTTGTCTCTGGGTTTGAGATCTTGTTACGGGACCTGATGGGGCCGGCTGCACTTGTTGTTGACGGATCCTTTCGCTTCTCCTTATCGGTTCAGCTTCTCTAGGTCTGTCATCAACTCCCTGAATAGGTTGCAGCTTTTCAAGATATTCCTCTGGTGCATTTTCATCAATTTCTTCGATCTTTGCCTCTTCACTGACTAAGCGACCGGGCATAGGCACTGATGCCGGAATGGCCTTCTTCTCCTCTCTAGACGTAGGTAGCTTAGATTCCTCAATAGAAATGATTGGGACCTTTCCCTTCTTCATCTCTGAATCAAACACAACATTCCGCTCGACAGAAACTTTGTGCGAGTCAGGCCAATAAATATAATGACCATGGCTCTGCGCAGAAATTCCTATCCACCGAGCTCTCTTGGCACGAGCTTCCAATTTATCTCCCTGAGTGACCTTAACATAGACTTCAATTCCCCACGCGTGAATGTCTTTGAGATTCGGTTTCTCATGGTGGATCATCTCGTAGGGCGTTTTATCCGGTAGAGCTCTTGTGTGCGTCCTGTTCCTAAGATAATTGGCATGCTGTATTGCATAGCCCCATAATATCTTAGGAAGGCCTGATTCTAACAGCATGGCACGAGTTCTCTCAGTGAGAGTTCGGTTCAGACGTTCGGCAACACCATTAGACTCTGGTGTGTCGTGTACCGTCAACTGATGCTTCGTGCCTTGATGTGCACATTTCTCTGTCGAAGTATTAAAGCCTCATAGAGCTTGTATTTTGAGAATGCTTCTGATTTGTTCGCCATGAGATAGATCACCGATTCTCTTGAGTAATCATCGATAAAGGAGACATAATATGACTTCTTATCGATTGTGAGGTGCCTTGCAGGTCCCCAGACATCAGAATAAATTCTGTCACCGAATTTTGACGTTCGGTCTCTGGGTTCTCGAGGAAGAGGTTTGCGTGCAATCTTGGCCTGAATACACGCATCGCAGACAATTCTATCGCCTGTGGAGCTCAGTTCAATGCCCAATATCATGCCATGATTTAATAGATGTTGTAGGGACTTCTGTGAGATATGCCCCATTTTTTGATGAATTTCCATGGCAGACAAACACATATGGGCTTGAGCACTTGGTGACTGGAGGTCTAGTCGATATAAACCATTGACCTTCGGTGCTTGCATCAATACCTTTCCAGTAGCGTTAGATATTGTGCATTTCTGGCCACCGAGTCGAATGTCGTAGCCAGCATCATCGCACCGACCGATCGAGACGAGGGTAGCAGCAATTTTTGGAGCATAATATGTATCTTGCAATGTGACTTCTACTGTTTTATCTCCAACCTTGTTGGATAATACAAGCAGTCCTGAACCGAAGGCATCAAAAGTGCCTTTGTTGGCTGCTCGGATAGTCCTCGGCTGTGAGAATTGACAGTAGTTCCTCAATAAATTTTTGTGAGGAGTCATATGCGATGTCGTTCCGGTGTCGAGTATAACTATAACTCCTGAGGATGTGCTCAGATTGAAATTAGAGCACTCGTCAAAATTGGTGAAGGCAAGATGCCCATCACCACTTTCCTCAGAAGAGGACTCTTCTTCGGCAACATTCGCTTTTGCTTTACCCTTCTTCTTCTTCTTGGCTTTGGCTTTTTTCTTCTGACGTGGTCCTTGACCTTCTTTACCACCTCCTTTAGCCCAGCAATTTTCGATGGAATGTCCAGGCTTTTTGCAGTTGGTGCATATATGCGCCTTCTGCCCCTTTGGTCCTTTTAGTAGATGAACCAATAAACACCTGCTCTTCTTGCGGGAGTGTTTTCTTCCTGTCATACTGAGCCTTTAGTACCCTAATAATATTATCAGGGACCAATGGCATCCCGCATTCTTCAAGCGAAGTGGTAAGGGCATTCATGACTGCCTCATAGGATGGTGGAAGTGACGCAAGGATGATGTCCATAAATTCTTCTTCGGAAACTCTGGCTCCCATCTCATTAAGACGAGCATATAGGTCTTGGGCCTTGTCCAAATGATCTCTCAAGTCTCCATCCTCAGGACATCTCATACTGCGGAGTTGTCTCTGCAGGCTGGTGAGGACCATCTTGGGCTTTTTGGTCATCTCATTGACCAGTGCATCCCAAGTCTCTTTTGCTGTCTTCTGCTTCTGTAGCATCAGGGCTAATGACTCTGACACTGAGACGATGATTTGGGTCTTGGCTTGTCCTTCTCTAGCAAGGTATCTTTCCAGCTTCTCCTCAGCCTTATCCATCTGAGTTTCCTCAGCTTCTGTAAGAATATGGCCTGGGGGCATAACTGGAGGATCAGGAGGTCGAGTGACTCTCCCTTCTACATGCTTGAGTAGATTTTTGGACTCGAAATAGCTGATGAGAGTGGCTCGCCACAATGGCCAATTACTTCCATCAGTAGCAAGCTTCTCAACACCCAATAGCTTCTCAGAAGTGTCTCCGGGGCCCATAACCCTGTAGAGGACAGGAATTATAGGCAGTAGGAATGGACTTCTTGCTCAAAAGAATAGACTAGAAAACAATTCACTCTCTCAGTGAATTTAGTTGTCACTGTAAATATATTATACACTACCTAGAAAACAATTCACTACAGAGGATTTCTAGGTCAATAAATCGAAAGAATGCTAGACTAATTTACTTGCCTCTCTCAGTGAATTTAGTTGTCACTGAGAGAGGGGGAAACTGTTTCACTGCGCATGTACTACTACCCGGCCCTTTAGCGCCCAAGAGCTCGCGCGTCGAAGTCATTTCAGACTCCGCTGGGTGCAGCCGCTTGTGAAAGTAGGAATAACAAGATGAAATGGAGAGATAGGGAGTGAGTGGAAAATTTCGAAAATAACCAGAGAAATGGATGCATGATACAAGAACAAAATGAGAAGAAATTGAGAAAGCACACAACAAATTGGATATATTATGCTTGATTTTGGTGCAGGAGCATCAATGCACCCAACACGCGCTTCAGCAAGTGCGTCGGTATAAAGGTACATATGACGCTCACCCTTGAAATCGACCTTGCAATCGAAGTAGGCATCATGGAACACCAATGGAAGACAAGAGGATGAGCAGAGGCGTAGAGCATAGAAGAAAGCATAAGCCCACGTCCTGTGAAGCAGATGCCGACGAAGCACAGGAACATGAGCAGGGTGAAGGGATTCTCGAGGGGTGGGTCAGATGGGAGGCAGTTTGCCGTTAGTACTTGCTACTCATCATCCAACGATGGAGTGCGTGTAACCTTCTGTCACCCTTGGAGATGAAATCGAGATAAACATCACTTTGCGGGATATCCTTACCCTCTGCAGTATGCAAGCAATCGGGGCAGGTGTCACCAGCTGTACCTCGTCATGCGGGACAGCCACCAGTTGCCAAGTCTCCGAAGAAACGGCCTCCAGCTATACCACGTTGACAATAGATTTACAATGACTCCACGGGAACCCTTTGGTAAATACCTTTAATTATTGTGACACGGGTACATGTGGATACGCACCGCATTGCGTTCGAGTTCACTTGCTTATTGTACAGTAACCCTTTTCTCGAAAACAGGTACCATCGCCGAAGGACGTTCGCCACGAAGGTGTTGCAGATCAGTACCAAAGCAGTCCTACCAAGACAGGGGTCACACGGTGCACGTGGTGGCAAGTGGCAACGTGGCGCTGATGTGTCTTTCCGCTTGCGGCCTTCATGATTAGCTGAGTTTCTAGTCGATTGGTACGGGTCGGGTCCCTGCCGCCGATCACCCACAATCCTTCCCACGGTGAGCCAGCACCCAGGAGTGTGGCCCCTGCCGGCCATGTGCAGCCAATGCAACACGCTTCCCTTCACGCTCCACCTCACGCCAGGCACGCACCCACTGAGAATCCATTTGATGTCTCGCTTCCCGCGATACACTTATCCGTTCGTTTGTGGTCAGTCTCCACTCATAGCGCTCTATTTTTTTTTTTCCTTTCCATTTAGATCTATTGGGACATCGTCCTATGTTAGATATAATAATTACAGTAGTTTCCACCTCATACTGGAGTGTCGAGTGACCGTTTGGCGGGCACACCCCGTGGGCGTCGAAACCCCCACCTTTAACGGAGCGCTATCAGCCACGTTTGGCGAGCTAACTGTGGAATCGTGGATGGGTAGATAAATGCCTTCACCCCACCGTCGGGTCGCTCCAAGGGGGCGCGATGGGTATATGATTGTGTTTGAGTCTGCGATTCTGTTCCTGCTTCGTGGTTCTACGCTCCTGGTGTCATACGCCTGTTTCTGGACATGCTTCTTCCTTCCATCTTCGCGCCCCATTCATGTCTCTGATCTTAGAGCTTCCTGCCCAGTCTATTTGTAGCACATCAACGCAATTATTACCAGTTTCGTTTCGCTCCTCCATGCGTCTCCCTGTCGACGTTGTCCTCGTTGGGCGTAAGTTTCGAGCTCTGTTCGTTTCCATCTCCGCTTCTCTGTCCATTTCCCTGTCCTCCATCACCAGTCCATTGGCATAGAGTTGCGACTATTCCTTCATGGTCCCGCTTCAGCTCACTGTTCTCTGGCGCGAGCCTCTTCCCAGATGACGAATACACGGTACTACGATATGCATTATTGAGAACATGAGGGCGCCTCGGACCGCATTCTGGCGTTCTCCATCACCTCCACTCGTGTAGGTTTTTTCCAGAGAGTGGTACTTTGTCCTTGTGTACTTGTTCTCCAACCGTGAAATTATATCTTCCGCTGTTGTTTTCCCTCTGACGATCAAACACCTTTCCACAGGGCATATGCAGTATCCACTTCATATCTGGACACCGCTACTTATCATTGTGCACGCCAAAAATACACGTTTATCCTATGGATCATACCGACTCGTCTGTCCCCATGCACCTTTCGCTTTGATAGAATCAAACCACATGCATCTTAAATTTATCTCTTGCCAGTTTTCATGGCGCAGCGTTTCTCATGTTTGTCGCGATAATCCTCGCGAGCATACCGTTGGTGACTAATGGAAAGAAACCATCTGATGATGCATAAAAGGAACAGGAAGAAGCAGCATACCGGGCCGTGCATTCGTAGATCTTCCCCCGGTTCTTGGTATTGCATGGCGCCTGGCGTCCTGCTTATGCACGAAGATCTCCCCACTGTAAGAACACTGTAAGTGCTTATGGCTTGGAATGGCTAGGATGGTCATACCAGCTGCACTTGAAAGGTTTCAGCTCGTTAAGGTGGATGCGGCGAATGTGAGAGGTGGCCTGTCGCCTCGTGTCGAAATAACTTCGGTGTGAACAAGTTGGATAGTAACACCAGTGTAAATGTTCACAAGATAAGAGGGCTGCCCGAATGGAGCTCGCCCTATCTACAGTCATAGCAAAATAGCCAGTGGCACTTGACGATGTAACGTGTGAGGTGTCATGGAAGGGTTGTCTAAGTAGCGACAATCCCTTCGCTGGCGAAGGTGCTCCTTCGGAGCCCTTCACCTACAGCACAGAAAATAGTTCGAAGGCTAAGGTAATGAAGATGAAGTATGAGAACTCAACAGTGATGCCCAAGTCCTCTTCTGGTCGAGGATAGAAGTCTACAGGAGAAGGCTCAAGACAATAGTCACAGCGAGGTCAAGTTTGCACAAGATGGATGTATGATAATTGAACTGGGGAATATACATGCGAATGTAAACTACTTATATTGATTGCTCGTAAGGTATCAGCGAATAGGAAAGAGGCCGTCATGAGTCAGGGTTGGATAGGGGTGCGCAGTCATGATACAAAATAGATGGAATAAACATACAATAGAGTGAGGGAGGAGTGCGAACGTGAAACAACAGAGAGTAAAGGTGACGAAGGCACTTATGTATGGAACCATGTCTTGGGACCTGCATACATGCTACCCTGCACGGACTCTTCGTCTACTGGGTTGATCCCACACGACCTACGGGCGGGATGTCCCGTGAACGCATCCTGGCCATATGAACACCCAAACGGGTTGGATCGAGAAGCTGATGGGGCCAGTGACAAGCCACCATACCGGGTAGGGGACGTCAATCGTGTTTGATGTGTGGCTGTTGGCGAATGATGCGAGCAGTGAATAGTTGTTCGGCGAATGTGACGAAGGGCGAATGGAGAGGACATAGGGGAGGAGTGGTCAAAGTGAGGGGTGAAGCCGAGCGAACACGGAGGAGGAGTGGTGAAAGGGGAAACGGGGATAACTGGGTGCAGGACATACACGAGTCGTGACAATCCAATCATAGGAACAACATCGAAAGAGGGTTGAGCAGAGGAGGTGATAGGACCAGTGATGAACCACCAAGTTGGTCCAAAGACATCGATCGTGCTTTGATGGTGTGGCTATGGTGAATGGCACGACAGTGAATATCGGGCACCCAACCCAGTGAAGGGCAATCAGAGCGAACATGGAGGTGGGGTGGGGAATGGGAGGACAGAGCATCTGAGTATAGGAAATAAACGCGTCATGACAGTCGTATGCTTAATAGAAGAGTAGTGATGCTCGGGCCGGGCTTGGGCTCGGCTTGAGCGGGCTCAGGCTCAATGAAACCTCGAGCCCAGCCCATTTCCCGGGCTTGGGCTGGGTCAGGCTCGGCCCCGGGCTTCAACTATGAAAAACAGATACGAAAGAAAAATAATATGATTAAGCCGTAGCATCAATATCAAATATTTTCTTATTCGTCATCACTCTTCTCAATGTCGGCAAGTGCACTTGTATGCCAGGTAGTGTCCCCTTCATTGCTTCCATAAGAAACTACCGCGTTATCATCCAAGGCCGTCTCGGTTCTGGTGCATGGCCCGGGTTCGCGTAGAATTACTTCATGTTGCAACATGCACTTGAGGCATTGAAGTGCTTCAACGATGTCGCCCTTAAGGCGACTTCGGCGCTAGTAATCACAAACTTGTTCATATTTATCGTTGCCGTCAGCACCATACCATAGATCAGAAACAACTTTCACAATATTTTCGAGCGTCATCATCGTTTCGTGGGATGGTTCGTGTTCGTGCACTTATCAACAACATTCGTGAATCTCACACTTTGATTCCAGGCTTGGACTGATGTTCACCTGGGTGTTTGCGCGTAAATGTCCGCCTTCCCTCCCCATTAACACTCACGCCATCAGGCTCTAGGTTATGATAACAGATAGTTTTGACACTGAGCTTCAGCAGTGGGCCCTGACTGTGAGTCGTGTTGTCCGTGATCAGCAATTCTGGTTCGTTATTGGCATGACCACGTGGTACGTCTCTTACAGTAAGGCCTGAACGCTAAAATATGACTATATCGTTACCCAGCATCCTCTTTCCATGGTTCACTGTTCAGAAGGTGCCTGTTGACATCGAACTCGTGCGCTCAGTCACTACTCCATACCCTTACTAGAGGTACTTACTAGTCCTATCAGCCGTCACCAAAGGTCACCATTCTTCGGTTCGAGCGTGGGATGCAACAAGGCCTGCTCAGTCGCGTGAGTCGGTCTGCAATTATGGAATATCACACTTTCGGGATCATCAGGTAAAATTGACTCCTTGCGGCTGCCGATGACTGCGCCGCTCACTCCGTTTGGCAGCAGCATGTGAAGCAAGTGCCGGAACAGACACATTGCTGGGGTCGGTGACCTTCTCTGTTGCAGTAATTCTGCACTTCGGTCGACTGCTGTTGGTGATCCCCGACATACGTCTTCGGGCAGGAGGGAAAATTGTGAGAAAGAACTCTGTTTAATGTATATACAGTTGCCGTCCAAATCGAGGCAAAGGTGTACCATATAAGTGCCGCAAAGCCTGGGCTTAAGCCCAGGGCCTAGGCTTCCGCAACTTAGAAGCCCGGCCCATTTGGTGGGCTCAAACCGGGCTGGGTCGGGCTTGGCTCGGGCTCAAACAGGGCTTGGTCGGGCTCGGCTCGGGCTTGAGCCCGAGCCCAGAGCATCACTATAGAAGAGTAATACTTGTTAAGATAAGTATGTACATCTGAGAAGTTTGTGGTTTCGCTCCCCTTTGATCTTTAGTTGAGTCTGCAATGGTCGACGGCCAGGAGATGTCGAGAGGATGAGGCAGTCTGATGCTGAGCTTTCCTTACTCACAGTCACCTAATGAGGTAATCCTTTTCAAGACTCTTATTTTTGACAATGTGGCATATGCGACGGTGTACCGGCCAAAGACGCCCGGCAGCCAGCGTGCCTGCTATTTATATATTACATACCCTTGCACCGCCTTAACTTGCCCATGACGATTCTGTTTATCCATTTCGAGTTTGCGCGAGTCTGCGTGCCTTTCGAACTCCGGAAAGCAGTGCCAACGCTCGGAGCTCGGAAAGTGATGCCAATGCTCGGAGTACTGTTACGCTCTGAGAAGTCCTCATGCTTCTGGAATACTGCGGCACTGCCATGCATGGCCCGATCTTACTGTAAATAGGTACTCGAACGCGCCCAGTACTGACTCGGACATGGGTCACCCTCGCGCGCGAACATCTCTGGTTAGTCTGGGTTGTAATTCTCAACTTACTGCATTGGCAGGCATCTGTAATATTAATGCCAAGCTTTTTTTTTTTTTTTTTTTTCAACCTTCAGAAATATGGGTATTCCAGGATCATGGGAGGATGATAATAGTAATATTGATTTATTGGAAACTGGAGAAGCGCCCGCTGGCATGCCGTTTTCCGCTCTGCACCCCTCGCTTTGGATACTAATGGATATAGATCACATGGAACCGCAGAGCCATGCCTGCCAGGCATGAAGATGTGCCAGCCTGTCAGGCTTGGAAATGAGGGAAGTACATAAACCTGAAGACATGTCACATCCACTAATTCCTTCTACATTCCTATTACACCACGGCTCATTCAGAACTGTATGCCACCCTCCCAAAATTAGACATTGACTGGCTCAGCTACATAACAAGTGAACTTGGATCGGGTCCAGCCCAAGGTTCGTCTTGCGCTACTTGATAATCGTCCTGTTCTGTATATTATATATATTCACTCATTCCCTGTTTTCTCCCTGACCCGGCTTGATTCCGACAATGTTTCGTACATTCCTGATAATGTGAGCATGCTGCTGCATTTTTTGTCTTACTGTTTTCTGAGAATACCCAGGAACATCCTTCACAGTCTTTCCCATGGATGTTGCCATGAGTTGTGGTTCCAACACAGGCCAAGAGATTAACTGTATGTAGCTTCTGACCTGTCGAGCATTGCAGAATGCCAGACTCAATGGTACTCTTTCACCTCACCGCAGCCCCCAACCTATAAGGGCTTGGCCAAATGAATCAAGGACGATCTACTTCACTTCCCTCGATTCCGTAGCCTTGCCGAGCTTAGGAACTTCACGCTGGAATGCGACAGCCGTTACTGGAAGCGTAAGGAATATGACACTATGATCAATGGTCGTAGTTCCCAGCCCGTGCACACCGCTAATCAGTCCAGCAGCAATGCCACTAACAACAACCAGTCTTCCAGCAGTACCAATAACAACAAGAACTGCAACAAGACCAACAACAACGGCAAGGGTTCCAACAACAACTCTTTGAACAACAAGAGCCAGCCCAGCATATCGAGCAAGCTCAGGAAAGACGGTAAACTACTTCCCGAGGAATGCCAACATCGGGTCGACCAGGGCCTTTGCCTGCTTTGCGGCACCAAAGGCCACGTTGTCGAGGACTGCCTGAAGAACAAGTCTACCAATGGTAGCGGTTCTAAAGGTCGGCCAGCGAAGACCCCTAACGAGGGGACTTCGGCCTCCATTACTGAGGTGAAAAAATTGGTAGCAACCTCGGAACCACACGATCCGAGGATTGTGGTAACCTCACCCATGTGCTCAGACTCAGCGCCGCTTCTCATTCCTTGTCCAAAGATTCCCTTAATGTAGATCTAACCTCGCCTTCGCTCCCCAACGTCTCTTTTGTTGCATAGTTGACTGCGGGTCTTCCGATTGTTTTATTGAATCCAGATTTGTCCAGAAGTACTCTATGCCTGCTTATCCTGTCTCTCCTATATCCTTGAAACTATTTGATGGTAGTACTAACACTACCATTACCCAAGCTCTAGACCTCTGTATCTGCTTTCCGACCGGTGAACAACAATGGGTTACCTTCTACGTAATTGGGCAGTATTACTTTCAAGACCATTGACTTGACTGTGACTCCAGCGACCACAGCGACTTCAGCCCGCTCAGCTTCGGCTACGACATCGACTTCGCCTATGGCATCTTTGCCTCCACCTTCGACCTCGCCTCCGAACTCGCCTCTGAAGTTGCAAGCACCCCTCGTTTCCCTAATAAATGCACCTGCTTTCATGCGTGCATCCAGGTTAGAAGGGTCTGAAGTGTTTCAGCTCAATCTGGCTTCACCTGAGCTCCTCGCCCGAGGAGCAACATCAGGAGAAAGCTCTCCCGAGCTTTCTGAGAACATTAAGAAACATGTTCCCAAAGTATATCACAAATTTGCAGATGTGTTCAGCAAAGCACGCGCTGACACTCTAGCTCCTCACCGACCCCACGATATCAAGATCAACCTTGAGGAAGGGACCTCGCCACCTATCAGTCCCATCTACTCTCTGTCTGCTTCCGAACTCATAGCACTTCACGAGTTCATCGACGAGCATTTGAATGTCAGCTTCATCCGACCTTCACGCTCACCTCATGGTGCACTGGTATGTTTGCTCGCAAAAAAGATGGCTCACTTCGGTTGTGTGTCGACTTCCGAGGTTTAAACAAGATTTTGAAAAAAGATCGGTATCCATTGCCATTGATTGCTGACTTACTTGATGCCCCAAAGAATGCTGGCATCTATACGAAGATTGACCTTCTTCACGCTTACCACCTCATAAGGGTGACGAATGGAAAACCACCTTCAGGACTCGCTATGGGTCCTATGAATGGTTGGTTATGCCATTTGGTCTCACTAACGGCCCTGCTGCTTTCCAGAGATTCATGAACAAGATTTTCGCCGACCTTTTGGACGTTTGTGTGGTGGTATACTTGGATGACATTCTAATCTATTCCAGTGACCCCACCAAGCATGTTTAACATGTCAAGGAAGTCCTGCGACGACTGTGACTCAACAACCTCTTCACCAAAGAGGACAAATGCGAGTTTCATCGCAATTCGGTTGAATTCCTTGGCGACATACTCTCTCCTGAGGGCCTCACTATGGCAGACGACAAGGTAAAGGTCATTCAAGACTGGCCTGAACCTCGCAAAGTTGTGACATCCAGTCCTTCCTTGGTTTGCCAATTTCTACCGACATTTTATTCACAACTACTCGACATCACCATTCCCTAACCCGACTTACCCACAAGGGTACCCCCTGGAACTTTTCCGAGGATTGTCAACAAGCCTTCAACTTGTTGAAAAAGGCATTCACTACTGCTCCTATCCTTACCCACTGGATTCCTGATCTCCACTAATCGTAGAGACTGATGCTTCAGATTACGCCTTAGCGGCAATCTTATCATTGGAACCTCGGAAGGCAAACTTCATCCCGTCGCTTTCACTCCCGCACATTCACCTCTACCGAGCTCAACTACGATGTCATGACAAGGAGCTCCTAGCGATCTTTGAAGCCTTTCAATGCTGGCGACACTACCTCGAAGGTTCTGGCGACCCTGTCGACGTTATCACCGATCATAAGAACCTCGAATACTTTTCAACAACAAAGCTCTTAACCTGTCGACAAGCTCGGTGGTCAGAATACCTCTCCCAATTCAACCTCGCCATCCATTTCTGACCTGGTCGCCTCAGAACGAAGCCTGACTCTCTCACTAGACGATGGGATGTCTACCTTAAAGAGGGGAATAGCGACTATGCCACCATAAACCCACAGAACCTACGGCCAGTGTTTACTCAACACCAGCTGGCATCGTCCCTTAGAGCTACTAACCTCGCTCCTGTCATACTCGAGCTGCTTCGCTGCTTGATACCGAGCAGATCCGAGCAGACATCCTAGCGAACCTCCCCTCGTACCCCATAGCCAAGTCACACCTTGGCTTGGTTGATGACCTGAGGTGTACCACAGACCCCGAGGGCTTTCTCAAGCTCGACAACCGAACCTATGTTCCAGAAGCAGATGACCTTCGACTTCGCATCCTGCAATACAAGCACGACCACATTCTCTCGGGACACTTCGGGGTCAACAAACCTTGGAGTTGATCCGACGAGATTACACTTGGCCAGGATTAGATCCTTTGTCAAGGAGTATTGCAAGACTTCCACCACTTGTATGCGAAGCAAGCCGCAACATCACAAGCCCTATGGTCTCCTCAAACAACTCCCGTTCCCGAGAAGCCATGGAATTCCATCTCTATGGATTTCATTGAGCAGCTCCCACCTTCATCCGAGTTCATCTCCATACTAGTGATTGTTGACCCTTCACTAAGCAGGTTATCTTCATTCCAACCACAGACAAGATAACTCGCAAGAGCTCACCCACCTCTTCGTCCTCCATGTCTTTCCAAGCATGGAGTCCCCTCACACGTCACCTCGGACAGGGGTTCCAAGTTCGTCTCGCACTTCTGGCGTTCTCTAGGGAAAGCCTTGGACATGCGGTTGCATTTCACCTCGGGATGATATCCCGAGGGTGACGGTCAGACCGAGCGTGCTAACCAGACCTTGGAGCAGTACCTCAGGATTTACTGCAACTATCAGCAGTCCAACTGGGCTTCGCTCATTCCCTAGCCGAGTTCGCTTACAACAATGCGCCTAGCGCAACCACTGGTATATCCCCGATCTTTGCTAACAAGGGTTACCACCCGAACCTTGCGGTTCACCTGAGGTGACCTCGCCTGGCATGAGCTCGAGACTTCGTGGTGACCTGGACGAGCTTCACCAAGAACTTCGCCGCGCCATCCTCGAGGCTCAAAAGACCTACCAAGCCTCGGCCGATGTTCGTTGCAAGCCCGCCCCTGATTTCCATGTAGGCTCCCTTGCCTTTGTAAAGGCACAGTACTGTCAAGATTGGTTTTTAGGCGTTAATATCGTGTATTAGTGAACACAACGAATGCCCAAATATCTTGTGTGAATAAGTATGCCGTTCGGCGAATAAGTGAACCAATGAATGTTCACGAAACAAAGGGGTTGCCTGAACGGGGCTCGCCCTGTCTACAGTCATAGCGAAACAGCTCGCAGTACTTGACGACGCAACGTGCAAGATATTGCGGAAGGGCTGTCTAAGTTTCGACGGTCCCTTTGCTGGCGAAGGTGCTCCTTAGGAGCCCTTCGCCAACAGCACAGAAAGTAGTTCGAAGGCTAAGGTAACGAAGATGAAGTATGAGAACTCACCAGTGATGCCTAAGTCCTTGGCTGGTCGAAGATGGAAATCTTCAAGGAGAGGCTTAAGACGACGATCACAGTGAGGTCATTTGGCACAAGATGGACGACGTATGATAATTGAACTGGAGAATATACATGCGAATGTAAACTACTTATATTGAATGCTCGTACGGTATCATCGAATAGGAAAGAGGCTGTCACGAGTCAGGGTTAGATAGGGGCGCAGTCATGATACTAAGGAGATGGAATAAACATACAATAGAGTGAGGGAGGGGTGCGAATATGAAACGACGGAGAGTAAAGGTGGCGAAGTACTTATGTACGAAACCATGTCTTGGGACCTGCATACATGTCACCCTGCACAGACTCTTCATTCACTGGGTCGATCCCACATGACCTTCTGAGGGAAAGCTCCGCGAACATACTTTGGCCATACGAAAACCCAAAGGGGTTGGATTTAAGATGATGATGGGGTTAGTGATGAATCAGCACGCCGGGTAAATGGTACCGATCGTATTTGATGGTGTGCCTTTGTTGGCAAAATGTGCGAGCAGCGAATAGCGGTTCGGCGAAATGCGGCAAAGGGTGAATGGAGAGAACATAGAGGAGGCATGGCCCGAGGGAGGGGCGAAGCCGAGCGAACACGGAGGAGGAGTAGCGAACGAGGGAATGGGGTAACAAGGTGCAGGAAATACATAGGTCATGGCAATCTGATTGTCAGAACACCATCGAAGAGGGCCGAGCAGAGGAGGTGGTAGGCCCAACAATGACTGCTAAGTTAGTCTGAAGACGTCGATCGCTTGTTGACGGCATAACCATGGTCATTGTCGCGAACAGCGAGAATTGGTTGCCGAACATGACAATGGCGATCGGAACGTCCACGGAGATGGGGACAAATGGTAAGACAGAGCACCTGAATATGAGAAATAGACGCGTCATGACAAGTACTTCAGAACAACTCGGCCCACTAAGAAGCTCGCCGAGAAGCTTTTGGGTCTTTTGAGATCATTTCCCAAGCGGGTACTCACTCCTTCACCCTTCGACTTCCAGAACACATGCATTCAGTCCATCCAGTATTCCACGTATCCATGCTTGAACCAGCCTCGCCCAACACCATCCCGAACCGAGTTCAGCCTCCTCTGCCTCCAGTTGTCATCGACGGCGAGCCTGAGTTCTAAGTCTCGGAAATCCTCAACTCCAAGATCGATAATAGACGAAAGAGCTGCAAGCTACTCTATCTTGTTAGGTGGACTGGTTACGAGGGTACTGACGAAGAAACCTCGTGGATCCTCGCTTCCGAGCTTGATCATGCCTCGGAGCTGGTCACTGACTTCCACAAGTCTTATCCGGGCAAGCCGGGACCTTTGACTGCTCTATGATCATTTCCTGGTTTAACCCCCATGACCCCAGTAGTTAGATAACAAAAAATCCTCGCAATCGAACAACAAACAAAAAGAAAAGAAAAACACCAAGAAATTCCATTATCCCCTTAGTTAGTTTACTCCAACATCCTCATATCTTCCCCCTCACTTCCCTCGCTATTCTCGCCCGACTCCTACTCATGACTACTACTACTTCACTCCACTAGACCCCATGTCCCCCATAGCTCGCCAAATCCCTCGCCACCTGCATCCGCTTCAGATAGTTCCGCGCCTCCTTATCCTCATGAATTCCACGTCCACCCTGTTCATCCTATCATTCGCCGCCCTAAACTCCCCCAACAACTCACAAACCCTCTCCCCAACCTCACACACCTTCTGTCCCACATCCCTCGCCGCCGCTATCAACTCCCTCATCTCAGCACTTCGCTCCGACCTTTTCGTTTTCTTGTCCTTCTTCGCCCTCCGACCTTCCTCGACCTCGGTTTCCTTTCCCTCACTCTGCCTCCTCACCTCCTCAACCTCGCTCCCCTCAGCCTCCTTTCCCTTCTCCTCACTCAACCTCGCTTCCATCTGCTCCACCCTTGCCTCCAAGTTTCGCTTGACCCAATCGCTTGAGTCATCGTCGTTTTCGACATCGTCCCGAACCTTGGTCTCTTTCTTTGGCCTCGGTCCGTCCTTGCTGTCCTCACTCCTCGCCCGTTCCTCCTGCCTCGCTCGCCTGACCTTTCCCTGGGTTCGCCTTGCTGTGACGACCATGGGCTATACTACAGCCCAAAGATCATGTCCTGCGCCATACGCAGGCACCCTGGTCGGCGAGGCCGAAGTCGAGGCTAACGGCCTGAACTCTTTGCAGTGCCCGCACCTCGCCTCGGCCTTGGTCACGAGTTGCCACTCACGAGGTCCTCCATCGGCAAGCTTGTACCCGTATAGGGACAAGTCGGTGGGGTGGTACAAGAACAGCATGCGTTTATACTACACAAATCAGCAGCGTCCATGACGAGACTACGACAGTACTCACCTTCTTGCCTTTCGGCCCTTCCTGCCACGGCTCCCACATATCTATGGCCGCCACATCCTCGATGGGCCATGGGACCACCTCGGTAGAACCTCAGGCATAACCTCGCCTGAGGGACCGTCCTCCTCAGATAGCAGGGTCTGGTCGAACGCGTTATTCGCGCTAGTTTCGTCAATAGCAGAGTTGAATAGTGGTTGAGGGCGCACCATATTCGTTGGCACTTGGGTTTGCTGCCTCCTACCCACCCTTTTATCTAACCTCGGCTACGATTTAAGCTTCGCCTTTCTAGCTACTTAACATCGGGCCGGGATCTAGATTCAAGGATAGGCAAACCTTGTTCATATTACGGCCTCGAGGGTCTTGGCCATAAGGGGGGATACTGTAAGGACCCGGCCTTTGGCCAGTTACTTACTGGTATAACCTTTCTTCTGAGATGAGCCTTGTGATACTCGTGCCCGAGTACTGGTGATTCTAATCCTGTGCCCGAGCTAGAGCTAGAGCTAGAGCTCATATCCGACCTTGACCCCATGCCCGAATCCCCTTAGTTACTGATTCCGCCCCACCATGCATCATTCGTATATTACCTCACCCTGACCTCGCCCTGACCTTCCCCGCATTTGCTTGCCCCTGACTCGTACCATCGCTTGTATATAAACCCCCTTGTATGCATTCCTACTCCTCAGTCTGAAAATCAACTATCGTATACTTTGATCCCTAGTTAGTTTCTAAGCCTCGCCTCTTAAGCCAAACCTCGCCTCTTATTCGTTGCCTCCGAAGTTGGGATCGTGCGTAGGGTCGGCGCAGCACATAAGCTGAAGCCTAGTCCCTCTCTGACTTCCCTATCAGAACCTCACCCGTAACCTCGGACCGTACCTCGGGTTTTGCCCACGAGCTTGTCAACCTTACGAAGGATCTTATCGTAACACTAAACTCAGAAAGTGACCATATAATGAGTGAAAAGAAACGGGGAGCCAAAGCTCAGGTTCAAGAACCGATGGTCCAGGCTTGGCAGGGTAGGCCGAGTGGAAGTCAGTCACGATCTCGGATGCATGGCCAAGCTTGGTCACGAGGACCCATGATGTCTCCTTGTCGTTACCTTCATAACCAGCCCAACGGACAAGGTACAGGAGGTTACAAGGTCTGTGGCATCGTCAATCTTGGAATCAAGGATCTCGGAAATCTCGTACTCTGTCTCGTCGTCGATCTTGAATGGAGGTGGCGGAGACTGAACCCAGTTCGGGATGGTGTTCGGGGTCGCGGTTCGAGCATTGAGACATGGAAGACCGGGTGGACTGCCCGAAGGCTGTCCGGAAGCTGTAGGATGTAAGCTCGGGATCCGGGATGGCCAATGATCTTGAAGGGGCTGAGGTACTTTCAGCCAGCTTCTTCAAGGGCCGGGTTGTCCAGAAGAAGTGGGCTTTTACAAACGCTAAGGATCTGATCGTGAACTCGGGGTGGGAGCACAACGCACGTCAGCCGAGACCTGATACCAAGTTGAGTGGATTTGATTTGCTCTTTGAAGGCAGCGTGAAGCTGGTCAAGGTCGACTGCAAAGTCTCAGGCCCGAGAGGAAGCAAGGCCCCTTTCAGGGTGAACTGTTAAGTTCGGGTTGTAGCCTTTGTTGGCAAAGAACGGTGAAATGCCGGTGGTGGCACTGGGAGCATTATTGTACGCAAACTCCGCAAGCAGGAGCAACTCGGACCAATTGTCTTGTTGGTAGTTGAAATATACCCGGAGATATTGTTCAAGAGTTTGATTTACATGTTCGGTTTGACCATCGCCTTTGGGGTGATGACCGGAGGTAAAATGCAAGTTCATGTCGAGAGCTTTGCCGAGGGAACGGAAGAAGTGGGATACGAATTCAGAACCTCGGTCCGATGTCACATGACTTGGGACACCGTGCTTTGAGAACACATGCAAGACAAACAGGTGGGCTAGGCCGGCAGAAGTGATCGTGTCGTAGGTCGGAATGAAGATGCTCTGCTTGGTTAAGTGGCAGACTACCACGAGGATCGCAGTGAATCCCAAGGATGCCAGCAACTGCTCGATGAAATCCATAGAGATGGAATTCCATGGTTGCTCGGGTATCGGGAGCTGCTTGAGGGTGCCATAGGGCCAGTGACGCTGTGACTTGGAACGGGAGCAAGTGGTGCAGGACTTGCAGAAGTCGATGATGAAAGACCGAATTGTGGGCCAGGTATATTCCCAGCGGATTAGAGCAAGGGTCTTGTTTTGGCTGAAATGTC
>WHVA01000742.1:0-42038 GCA_015179125.1 Gautieria morchelliformis
CCCCTGACAACGACGGAGACTACTCTGAGTCTGATGACCGGTGCATCTGATGCAACCCTGCATTCTACACTTGCCAGTACACAGGCAGACAGTCAAGCTGTGTGATTTTCAAACTGGAGGCCACCTGAGCCCAGTATTGCGGGCACTTGTGCTCCAATGGAATCCGGTAGGCTTGATCCTGGCTTGTGTGATATCAACTTGGGTTCAGGATGGGTGCAGTCTCTGCCCGGTATTGACGCATCCCTATGCCCAGCACAAACGTCCTCATTCCAAGCCGGGCACCCTCACTCGGTCTTCCTTCCACTGTTCTATATTTATTCTGCTCCAAAAATTGCTTATAATAAATATATGTTTCTATCTACATAGAACACGTGACATATTGAAAGCAGTTGTGATGTTTTGGAATGTTGTCGCCTTCTGCCAGTGCGTGCGGGTCGAAAAATATATAAAAAGGTAATAAATCTAAGGGGATCGTTGGGTCTGGTCAGCGCACATCAAACCATGATCAAAATAGAACATACCTTTTGAGGTGCATAAAGCCATCACCGGTGCAGTGAGCAGAAGTCCATCCATCATCAGCTCGAGAATATAGACAATAGCCCAGAGCAGCTACAGAGACAACTAAAGCTGGCAGCCCAGAGCAACTACTGAACCCAGGCATCAGCCAAAGCTTCCAGATGCACATTTGCCACAAGAGCTGAGCCAAATAGCAGTAGATCTGGGCGCGTAGACAGAGGAAATTATAGAAGGGGCTAGCATCCAGTGTAAGCACGAGCTCAGTCAACAAGGCTCAGGATGGATGTAGGAGAGTCTGTGGTCCACCGATATGGTGCTGGTCAAGAAAACGTATCCCCTTGCTCGTCAAGGGCACTGGGCACTGAGTAATCCTGGGAAATCTGACACCTTTTGCCGAGGTTTCTCCATGTATTATGCAATACCTTATCAAGCATATTTGCTTCTGTCCTTGAATTGCCGCGTAGCACACTCTACCTGCTTGTGTCTTTGAATTGCATACGCTGTCTATGCCTCTCCTCAGTGAGACTTGGCATCTTCCACTGTTGAATTGTGCAAGACCTCAGCAGTGAATTAATATGCCATGGCTCACCAAGCATATCTGTTTCTGTCCATGAATTGCCACCTATGCTGTCTATGCCACACCTCAGCAAGACATAGCCTCTTCCACTGTTGAATTGCATGGTATAAATGTCTTGTTTGATCTCTTTCTACTGTTCCATCTTCTCTGTGCAAATGCTGCTGTATGTCTTCTTATCTTTTTGGTCCTCATTCTACTCTCACTGCTCAACTATTACCTTACCCTACATGTTAAGGACCTATCACATCGCGGCATCATGCACATGATATCTTTTTCCTCTGCGTATGATGGCACTTCTGTCAGGGGACACCCTGTTTTCCATTTCCAGTTCCGACACCACACCCAGTTCCAACTCCATTTCCGACTCCGCTTCCAGTTCCGATTCCATCTCCGCCTCCGCTTTCAGAAATGATTCCGCTTCTGGGAGAACTTCCACCAGTTCCGTTCGCCTTGCCAGTTCCACTCCAATTTCTGACTTCCACTCTCGGAACAGTGTCGGAAATCAAGCGACTCGCGTAATAGGTGGCATCAAGGGTCGATCAAGGGTCAGGGAGGTCAGGAGGATGCAGGGTTGATGGCGGGTGCCAAGTGTTGTCCCTGGCTACGTAGTGTAGTATAATACGGGCTCGCTGACATTGGGGGTCCTTAGACTTTTCTCTTTGGATTTCCCCTTGTCAGGTGAGAATCCCCTCTCTTGTATACTCTGTTCATTTATACATACTTTGGATTTCCCCTTGTCAGTTGTGTGGTAGTGTGATCTCCACAACCAGCCAGGGTTGCCCTTACAGCTTCCCAGCCACAGTGTCTCAACATTTCTAATCAAATTCACTATCTTTCGTGGATGAAATCAATTGTTGACTTTTGACCCCTGAACCAATAGCTTTGCATTCCTCGCTCATTGTATCCCCTGCTAGCTCAGACACTCTTGTTGATTCCAGAGAAGGATGCAGGCAGACGATACTACTGACTGTTCCAATGATGGATATGATCTCAGCGAACAGGACAAAGGTGTGTGTGCAATGTTCAAGTGGGCTGTCATGGCCCTCACTACAACCCCCGAAGAAAAAATTAAGCAGCTATCTTTTGATGGTTGGCCCATCAGACAGGTTGGGTGCGATGAATTAGATGCCATGAAAGAGACTCACGATGTCAACCTGCTCCCTGTGTATGACCTTGACCACTCTATCATTGTGCTGAAAGATTATGAGCGCTGTTTGCTGGGTGCTATTGTGGAAGTTCATATTCCTTTGACACTACCCAATTGGCAAGAAATACATTGGTAGCAGATGTGCAGGAGATGATTGTGCTCTGGCCACCTTGGGAACGAGTCCAACAAAGAGATCCATAATAGCTGGGCCCTCTTCCACAACACAGAAGAAACAGAAATAGCATACAAGTCTACACATGCCTGTACAGTACTCAGTTGCGACTCGGAGGCCTGTGTCATGAGGCCATGCTCAGTCTCACATATACTTGCAAGCAAGGGCTCTGCCGGGCACATGCCGGCCCTCCCTCTAGTACAGACAAACATGGACAAATGAATTTCATTGTCTGAGACTCTCATCGCGCGAAACTCTCAGTACCGTATTTATTATTTATAGACAGATCGCCTTCGTCAGTGGCCTGTCCTACAGGTACAACATGCAAAGCCAGATACTGATCCAGAGCTTGTAAGAATAAATGGACTATAAAATAATCTCAGTAGTTGCTCGAGTGCAAAGTACTCTATAAGTTCACCTATACGAATAATCTATACAAGCGTATAAGTAAAATGAATATAAGAAATATGCCGAATGTCTTACCTCAGTAGTTGCTCGAGTGCAAAGTACTGAGGAAGAAGGGCTTCTAGCTACCTACTTTATAGTAAAGAAGAACAATGGAATCTAAACTACAATAGGCACATAGGACAATAAAGAGTGGAACAATGAAACTGTGCATATATGGTCACAATGGGGTGACACGGGGTGACGCGGTTTGCCCCTGGCTTATGCGTTCTCCTCCTACACTCCCCCTCAAACCGTGGTCAATCCGAGTTCAACCGCAAATGTTTGACTTTCGCAGACGGCAACGCTTTGGTAAGCATGTCTGCTACCATGTCGTCGGTAGGGCAGTAAACCAAACGAATCGCGCCTTTTTCAATGATCCAACGAATAAAGTGATATCGTACGTCAATGTGTTTTGTTCTGGCGTGGTATTGATGATCTTTGGCAAGTGCGATGGCGGATTGATTATCGGAAAACAACGTCGTGGGTAACATCTTTTTGTCGAAAAGTTGTTCGATCAGTGACCGAAGCCACAGGGCTTCTTTTGTGGCATGAGCAGCAGCTACGTATTCACTTTCTGTCGTGGAAAGGGACACAATCGACTGATGCTTTGCGCTCCAGGATATGGCTCCACCGTTGATGATGAACGCGTATCCCGAGATTGCATGCCTATCTTCGGCCGTACTGCCATCAGCATCAGCGTACCCGATCAGCTCATTTTTCGTATGGCCGTAAGTCAACCATAAATTCATAGAGCCCTTTAGGTACTGAAAAATTCGTTTGACTGCACTCCAGTGACCGGGGCCGAACTTGGTCGAATATCTGGATACAGCTTGTACAGCGAAGGCAATATCAGGGTGGGTTCCGAGAGCAGCATACATGAGCGATCCGACAGCCTCTCTATAAGGTATGTCTCGCATGTTTGCCCATTCAGCCGTGGTCTTAGGGATTGGCGACATAGAAAGGAATAGGCCACGATCCATCGGCATGGATACGGGTTTGAGATCCTCGAAATTATACCTACGTATAATTGAGTCGACGTAGGACCGTTGAGAAAGGTGTACGGTTTGTCTTTCTCTGTCTCATTTGATTTCAATGCCTAATAGCCAATGCAGCTCGCCAAGGTCAGTGATTTCAACATACTTTGAGATGCCGGTTTTGAATTGCTTTACCGCCAGTTCTGACGTTGCAGCAATGGTACAGTCATCGACATGTACCAAGACGATCGTCAGGGCATTGTTTGTGCATCGAAAGAAAACGGCCTGATCTACGTCGCAGCAGGAGAAGAGTAACCTGGTAAGCATTATGTCGACAAGTTTTTGATACCAACGACGACCAGACTGTTTTAACCCGTACAACGTCTTTTGCAGGAGACAGACTTTCCCTGAGGAGCTTGGCGTGGGATACCCTGGAGGTTGAGACATATATATTGTCTCCTTGTCGGTGAGTTCTCCGTTTAGGTACGCGCCTTTTATATCAATCTGATGTAACTCCATGTCATTCGCGGCGGCCATCGCAAGCACAGTGCGGATCGATGCTAATTTTGCGACTGGGGAAAAGGTGTCGAAGTAATCGATGCCAGGGACCTGCAAGAACCCTTGCGCAACAAGCCGTGCTTTGTATCGCACAACGTTCCCAGCAGCATCCTTCTTTGCCCGGAAGACCCACTTTGATCCGACAATGTTTGCACCAGTTGGTGCATCGGTGAGTACCCAAGTCCCAGCATCGCGAAGCACAGCTAATTCTTCATGGATAGCTTGCTCCCACAAGTGCCAGTCAGGGTGTCGTCTTGCCTCAGCCAGGGATCGAGGTTCACTCACTTCGACCTCGCTTGTCTCTGATACGAGTACGTAACCATCCACTTCATCAGCTATTAGCATCCAATCAGCAGTTTCTTTTTCTTCCAGTACACCCTGAGTTTTCTTTGCAATGGAAGGCATCTGGACTCCTGTTGGGATGGCAGGGTCTGATGATCGGTGAGAGGATGTTCCATGCCCTTCGAGAATGTCTCTGACTCGTTGACTGGGCTTTCACAGACATTTGGCAGGTGCCTCGGCATCGGAGTCAGACTGGGGTTCGCTGGTGTGGGGAATAGATGGGGCGATGGGTATGGGTGCGTTGGAGGAGGGGGTTTTGTTCGTTGGTGCGTTAGTTTCCGTCTTGATTATTTGCCAATTCTCCCCCTCGAGGTGAGAAGCTGACGCAGAGCTGTTGTCAAAGTGGACGTTGCGTTCCACAGTGACAGATTTCTTCTCCGGCCAATAAATTCGGGAACCTTTACTCCTCTCATCAACCCCTATCCAGCAGCCTTCAGATACTCGACCGCCGAGTTTGTCACCCCCTTCAGTGCGTATCCACACTCTTTCCCCCCATTCACAAACGTACTTAAGGTTCGGTTTGTCTCCGAAAGCAGCTTCGTGTGGGGTCTTGCCATCAACAGCTTTAGTCGTGGTACGATTCATCAGCCAGACAACATGCCGAGCCACCTCGCCCCACAAGAACCTCAGAAGCCCACTCGCATGGAGCAGGGCTCGTACGCGCTCAACAATCATGCGGTTGCGACGTTCGGCCATGCCGTTTTGCTGGGGTGTATCATACACAGTAAGTTTCTGCGTAGTTCCTTTTGACTTAAAATAAACTGTGAATTCCTTTCCCAGATATTCACCACCTCTATCCGAGTGGAGTGTTTTGACATGAGCATTCAGCTGCGTGTCACACCACGACTCGTACTCCTTGTAGGCACTAGATGCATCGTCTTTGGAGCGCAGCAGGTAGAGGTGAGTCAAGTGCGTCATATCATCCATAAACGTGATATAATAATGCTTCCCGGCTTTTGTGGCAACTGGAGCTGATCGCTGTGGACTTCTTGTCCAAACACGGTGGCTCTTGTGCCATCCCTGATCTTCGGGAGCGGTTTCCGTGTGGCTTTTGCGTATATGCAGGATTCGCAAAAGAAGGGGTCCCCTGACGGTAAGGTTTCGAGCTTCACTCCAGTTACAAAGCCCTTTGTAACTAATCTCCTGGCTATTTCAGGGGAAATATGACCCATTCGGCGATGGAATTGGTCCAGGGTAAGCACTTCCTCGGCTGAGTTTGCTATTTCCTGCTCATGTGAAACGCGGTAGAGGCCGTGTCCGGTTTTTAGGACCGTGCCAACAAGCTGATCGTCTCGATCCCATATGACACATTTGCCATCTGCAAATGATACGGCGAAACCAGCATCATCGAGCCGTCCGATTGACACAAGAGTATACCCGACATCAGGTGAGTACAAAACCTCGGTTAGATTAAGCTGAGATGTCGTAGCTCCATTAGGTACGTCAATCCTCATCTCACCCGTCCCGACTGCGTTGAAATTCTTTCTGTTTGCAGCTCGGAAGGATTTTGGCGGTATGGGGGTATAACTTGTTACTGCGTCTCGGTATGGCGTTATGTGTCTTGTGCATCCAGAGTCATAGACTTCGGTCTGAGGTGAGTTTTCCGCCGCACTGTTGACCTCTGCACATACTGCATGCGCATCCTCCTGATCAATGCTGACAAGTGAACAGGTATCACTTTCGTCAGCTATGGGCAACTCCTCACTCTTGCGATCAGTTTCTAGGTCATCACCGACTTCAGAAAACCAGTCGCCTGCACAGTCCTCATCCGAGTCGGACTCGCAGTTCGTCAGTAGTTGGGGTAGCTCGTCATCCGAGTCCCAATCAGCGAAGAAGGCGGCACCGTCTTCGCCATCTGATTCCACAGCCGCATTAGCAGAGCCGCCACCTCAAGGTGAGTCATTTTTCTTGTTACCAGTGGCTTTAGCAGGTTTAGGACACTTATTCTTATAGTGTCCCATGTCTCCGCAGTTCCAGCAAGTACCCTTCGGTTTGCGCTCAAACTTCTTTCCCTTTCCATTCGCTGATACGAACATTGCTTCATCCTTTTCTTCGCCTTTTCCACTAGTGTGCCTGGGGCGACGAGACTTGTGAGCAGCGTGTCTCTCGTACTCTTCAGATACTAACGTGATGAGCTCATCAGGGTCGATAGTCTTTGTTGAACTGTATAGCTTGGCGCCTGCCAGTAGGTTTGATGCGAAAACAGAGAGGTGAGGTGGGAGGGATTTTATTATGGTAGAGCGGTAATCTTTCTCTTCAATGTCGACTCCAAAAGTGGCTAATTCCTCCTTTTTGACACGTAGACCATCAAGGAATTCGCGGACATTTCCTCTGTCCGGGCACTTCGACTCCATGAAGTGAGAACGCAAGTCAGCCTGTGCAAACGCACCCTTCGATGAGAACTCTGTTACTATGAGGTCCCAACGGTCTTTTAGCGACGGCTTGCTGTGTACACGTATGAGAGTGGAGTCGGGAATTCGGTGAGTAAGGAGAGCTTTCGCCGTACGTTCATCTTTAACCCATTTTGTAAGGGCTTCTTCTTCGTCGGTGGTGGGCGGGGTGCTGACTGACGGCTGAGTCGTAGTGCCGTCGAAGTGCCCCCACAGACCTTTTGCTTCGACAGCGTCTTGGAAGCGCATCAAAAACGCAGTCCAGTTGAGACCGTTGGCCAGGAGTTTCGGGACAGAAGAGGGAAGAAGGTCGGTGGTGGTGAGGGTCGTGGTGGACATTGTAGAGCGGGAGCAGCGGGGAATGAGCTAGAGAATGTGCTAGTGGGATGCGGGGCCCATAACCTGTAAGAATAAATGGACTATACAAATAATCTCAGTAGTTGCTCGAGTGCAAAGTACTCTATAAGTTCACCTATACGAATAATCTATACAAGCGTATAAGTAAAATGAATATAAGAAATATGCCGAATGTCTTACCTCAGTAGTTGCTCGAGTGCAAAGTACTGAGGAAGAAGGGCTTCTAGCTACCTACTTTATAGTAAAGAAGAACAATGGAATCTAAACTACAATAGGCACATAGGACAATAAAGAGTGGAACAATGAAACTGCGCATATATGGTCACAATGGGGTGACACGGGGTGACGCGGTTTGCCCCTGGCTTACGCGTTCTCCTCCTACAGAGCTCTGGCGAGCTCGAACACTGTAGTATTGCGCAAGGATGGATCTAGAACGGTCTTCCTGCTGCTCGAAATCCATGAAGGACCCGCATGAACCGGTCCAATTGCGAGACCATCCGTCGCATTTTCACTCAGGTCGTCCTCCCAACCATCTCTGCCAGACTCGGGAATTTCATCTTCTTGAACCGAGGGCCGAACAGCGGCATCACCCTCCGAATTCCCAGATGCGGCGGCGTTGTTTTGCAACACAGTGGAGGCCGAGGCCTTTCGGTACTGGACATTACACCGATGAGCTTGAGAATCCTCATGGATGCGGGCGTGAGGGCCAGAGGCCCTTGCCGTCAGGACACCAACCTGATCACACAAGTGAATGTCAGTTCCAGGCTGTGAGATCTACAGTGAGGATCATGAAATTTCGTACTGTCTCCTTGCCCTAAGAATTGCGGCAAAACAACCTTTGTCAGCGGCCGCTATGACGGCATCCAAGAGGCGTACCGGATTTGGCTCGCAGGAGCGTGTTTTCCATGCAAGCGTACTGTACGCGTGAGCGTGATACAGCGCGAGTCAAGAAACCCTTGGTCTGAGCTCCAGCCTGCACTGGACCTATCTTTCAGCTTGGACATCGGGCATCAACCGCACCCCAAGCTGAGCCTATGATAGTCTGCTGCCGAATCGGCAGGCAGAGATTGGACGTGGCATGTCTGAGTCAGGCTCGGTCTGAGCGTCAGCCTGCACCGAGCTTATCTCTCGGCTTTGACACCAGGCTTCGACCGAGCTCAGGCGGGAGGCAACTTTGGTTTCAGACGGGGCATCACGAATGGCAGCTTATACAGAGCATATCCTTAACGTCTGGCAGTGTACTAACCAGTTAATCCCTACACATCCCTGAGCGCATGGTGGTATGGGTCCAAGAGAGCGCCCATACAGTAGGGCCTGGCCAGGACACGAAGGCGGTGGAGGAAGCAGCGGACTCAAAGAACTTAGAAGGTTGAGGAAGCCGTCAGTTAAAAGTTGAGGAGGCCCGGCCCGTCATATGAAGGGACGGTTCCGTCGGAGTTGCAATATATCTTATGCAGACCCACCGTGCATTTAGATACAGTACTTCTTATCTACCAACAACCTCATATAGTGCAACTCATCGCGTCGTAGAATTCTTGCTGTACGCCAGCCCACATACCCTTGTCATCTCCCAAAGGCCAGAGCATCTGATCATGACGGCAAATGCCACCACAACATACTGGTCGGATCATGCCCTTACCCCCTGGACTCGGCCCAAACTATCACTGCCTATGCAACTTCTCAAAGGATTTCTCGCGTTAATTCCTCAGCGAATTAAACCCTTTTTGTATAACATTTGGGCTAGGATCAGCGTTTGCGTTTACAGCCCTGTGACGCCCAACGTCTTTCATTTGCCTTTTGGCCTGGCTCTCAAAATCGCACCGGGCCCTAGTCATACAGAAGCGGATGCCCTGCGCTTTCTCCGCACTATACGTGACGTTCACACTCCTCACCTTCTCGATTCTGTCCCGACCCAGGATAAACATTATCTGCTTACGACATGGGTAGATGGTGACCGTATGGGGCAAGTGTGGGACGAACTAACCCCCTGTGACAAGGAGAAGATAGTCTATGACTTGCGGCACCAATTTGGTTCAATGAGGCTGCAGACAAGGTCGACGACCGTCTTTATCTGCAATGCCTCGGGTGGTTCAATCAGTGATCCTCGGGTTCCGTGGGTCGCTAGAGAGGACCCTCGAACGTTCTCCAACCATAAGGAATTCGCTGAGGAAGTATGGCCTGGCGATCGCGAATACCTGCGTCCCATTCTCACGCCTGTCATGGAGAGAAATGATATCCCCATCGTGTTTAGCCACGGAGACCTTCTACCTAAAAACCTGATTTTCCCCGGGAGCTTGGACCGTTGGAGGTCGGGCCGTGTTCCTATCTGTATTATCGACTGGGAGTATGCAGGCTGGATGCCCGCTTATTGGGATGCATTGAAGATGACTTGGATGGAATGTGAGAGGGATACTGAGTGGCTGCAAATGGCTCGCGGCGTCTTCCCAGAATGCGAAACAGAACTTGATGCGGATTGGGAATGGCGGAGTCGCTCAAGAATCACAATCCTCTAACTCGACCGGTGGCTCATACCAAACACAAGGGGACGATGACATTTTCATGGCTACTTCTACATTTGGTTGTCTTCTTTTTGGAGACTAGTTGATGGCAGGCAGGTCAGCGTCGTTGTATCGTTTATAATAGAATCTGCCCACCTTTAGGTACAATACTGGGAGACGTTGACATTGGGCAAAATGCTTCTTGTTGCATAAGCACGGTTACCAGCCGCGAATTGCGAGAATTCTTGCTGAAGATGGCTAATAGATGAGACTCGGACAAGACCATGCTTCTGCAAAATTCCAATAACACTCATGACCCACTTCAAACATTCTCCTTCCTCGGCGCCAGATGGAACTGCGACCTGTTTAGCGGCCCAGTCCATCGTTTGTGCTGTGATAACACCCTGCGACGCATCATGGATTCTCAACAAGGTGGTGAATGTCATGGATTGGCTAAAGTTCTGTTGCCTGGCCTGATATGTCCACTGGGACGAGGTTTGATTCCTAGGAACGTGGATGTGGAAAAAATCTCCAGCCGAACCGCTATTGGGGATGAACAGGCCAGCGTGGGGATCCCCAGCCTGGGCGAAACCAGCGATGTATAGAGATCCGTTAGTGATTGACCTTTCATTGGCAAGTTAGTGACTCTCGACGGGTCTGCTATTGCAAGCTGGATCCTAGTACTCACATGAAAGATTGTAAGAGGACTCGGTTTGCAGGAAATGAACCTGCAGAGCGTTTATATATGTATTCAAAGACTGTAATGCTCCAACATGGATACCTTCCTTTATTTTGGAATTTCGACGTCCTCGTCGCTCTGACTCGGAAAATTGCAAGCGATGTATAAATAAAGCGACATCTTCCGAGTCGGAACCGTGTGGCATACTATTAAAACATTCACGGGCACTGCCAGCAAGATTATATTCTGTCTTGGTCAAATCAGGAACCAATGGATTGTCGTGATAGCATATCCACGTACTACCAACCCGCGAAGCATATTTACGCAATTGAACCGTCGCTCCTGGGATTATCATTGTTCCTTGTTCTAGTTCAATCAAAATCAATGTGCCCGATACTGTAGCATCATATCATGGTGTAAGTACAGTATGCTGGGAAAATAAAGATCTAAAGTTCGGTCCGAGCCACCGTTTGGAAATAAGCGCCACACACTCTGATCTTGTGTCCATTGGCAGTTTTGTAAGTGGACTGGTCTGAGACTTTACCTGTTTGTGATCTACTATCACCATTTCGTCAATATAGATGTCGCAACCACCACGTTCGTTCACTCTCGGCTCACTATACCTTGCAGGCTTCGCCCAAGCCGGTGCGCCGCATGCGGGGCTAATCATCCCCGCCAGTGCGTCTTCGGGGCGTCTTGTCCATATCCACATCGACCGTGCTACCGTCCCCAGTTGGGCGTTTCAGTCAAGAGACCAGAGAATCGCGGGCGAGATGTTCTTATCTAGCCTTCTTAAGCTACGAGATCTATCCGACGGTGAAATTAGCACGGAACAGCTCGACGAAGCTGCAGCATCGGTACCTCCACCCCCAAACGACGAGTTTGGAGAATGCTTACCGTGGGTTTTGCGTGTGGTACAAAGGCTTAATGAAATGGGTCTCGTAAACCTGACTAACGTCGATGAGCTCGGGAGGGAGTTTGAGGACTTTGCAGCTGGGAATAAGATATATGCCACTAGACAGAAATTTCCAAATGTAAAGGCATCTGCATTTTGCTCGTGACAATGTTACATGTCTGTCGCGCAATTAATTTTGGTTGTGGGTGATGTATAGTGTATACTTATATAAACGAGAAGATTAGTCAAAGATTCAAATTTCAAGGATATCGAATTGGTTCTCCTCGACTGGCAGGCCGCCACCTTGAATATAGTAGCGTAAAATAAAATAGCATACTATATACACCGTTTGATAGCTGCAAACCTCAGGACCTTATAATGAATTGAGAGTACCATATATACACGCTGCCCCAAGCTCACGGCCGTGCGCTGAGCAATTTGCAGATGCAGTGGGGGAGCTAGATCCGGCCGCCCAATCCCCAATTGCTGTAGCTATGACGTCGCGCTGCTTTTAGACTATGTATTTCCATGTTAGTACAGTTCCCAATATACAAACTTCATGTGCACACACAATTATTACAATCTATCCCCATACAGCTTCATGTTGAGCCAGGCGGGACTCGGAGGGAGCACACTGCCGAAGAAACGAACTGCTTTGGACAGATACGATGGTACATCAGATCACAATATGGATAAGCAAAGACCAGTTACGCCACCTCCGAAGAAAACAAAGCCAAGTCTTCATCCCTCTGCTGGCTTGCGTCGTCCTGACACAACTATGACATCATATGCGTTGGCACACTCTCAAATGGCACCTGTGAATCCCGAAACCCATAGCACAGCCATATCAGCGCTATGACTTCCTTCAACAGGGCTCAAGAGCCTCACAGATAGCATAACTGACCTTCAAACCCACTGTGTCAACCTTGGCAAAAACGACGAGGGAAGCCAAAGAGTCAGCGATTCCCAGCCTAATACAGCAAGTTGCTAAGATTTACGAAGACTGACGAGCTGGTAGGAAAGGCGATGCATGACGTGACAACGTTGGAAGACCAAAACGAAAATATGTTAGCCACGCTGGACGCCAAAGATAAAGATCTCAGCAACATCGAGGTCCGATTCAAGTCGTTCTAGGAGCAGACTGAGAAGATAACAAGGGCCAAACGCTTGGGAGGTGGAGCAGTTCCGGCCGGGATCTGATGAAGAGGAAGTGGATGGCAACACTGAAGGCCACGATAACGTGAAACTTCGCAATAATTCATTAAATGTGAGCATCGTTGTTTTCAAATGGAAACGGGGAACTTAACAATATTAATGCGCACGATAGAATTTTGTACGTGCAGCATTCTATGGTCTCATGGGGATCGAGGATCGTTCGGAGCTGCTGAAAGATCCTAGTTTACGTGGTTATTGGGTGCCTGATACGTCTTCGAAGACACCAATTGATGGCTAGTCATTCTGCCCCAACTTTAACCTAACATTTGGCAAGCAGAAGAAGTGGCATAAAGAGATAGCCAAACAAGTCAAAGACAAGGGACTCGGGTTTTCACGGGCATACTTGAATGAGGAAGAAGTGGCATGGCTGACTATTGATGAGTTGTACCCCTCAGCATTGTGTTCAAGAATGCCCGAGCAAAGTACAAGCAGGGTAAAGAAGCCGACGAGCAAGAGTTTAGATTGTGGCGGAGCTCTAAATATGACACGAACATTTCAACAGCTTTCATCACTGATGATCCTGGCCTTTTTAACACATCTCTTTCACTTTTTGTCGACTGGGTTGGTATGTCATATTCCTTCGAGACTACTTGTTGACGACTACGTGCGGGCTCTTCTTCAATGTATGAATTGACTGTAGCCTCGCTCGTCGAGGGCTACACAAGGAGCAAGGAGGCGGTTCGCATCTCTGGGGTGGACTACGATGTCTTTTATATATTCACACTACATTATAGATGTGGATAGGCTGTCGGAAATAAGCATCAAAACAAGAGACGAGTGACTCCGCTGGGAGGTTCATCTCTTTCCGCTACCACTGTCAGTGTCCCCCATCCTTGCGATGGCTAAAACTAAAGCTTAGACCGACTACACTTCTACCGATCCCAATTTCATCCATTCCACCCATCAATTTGTCTGCAGGGTTGCGCTATAGCATAAAGTACGCATTTCCGTTTGTGTAGTTCTTCAGCCCATCGATCCCTGTGCCACTGCTTTAATTCGGCGTACCATTCTGTCTTGCAACATTACTATCCTCCATTGGTAACTAGGAAGCTTTGCCTGGGAACGTCCTGTCGGAAAGCTAGATCAGTTACGGATATTGATCGCGTCGACAGGCTACTGGGCTACTTGCTTATAATGCAGTATCACAATGACGATT
This sequence comes from Gautieria morchelliformis, assembly GCA_015179125.1. Lineage (NCBI taxonomy): Eukaryota > Fungi > Basidiomycota > Agaricomycetes > Gomphales > Gomphaceae > Gautieria > Gautieria morchelliformis. Next base: position 13,924 of record WHVA01000742.1, read on the forward strand.
AGGCACATACTACCAACTCACCTGCCGCTAACAATCCTCAAGCTACAGGCAGAAGTAACCACCGAACTGTAAGCCTAAAAAATCAGGAGGAACTCGACACACATCTCGAGATTCTTCCCAGGCTTGGCGAAACAAGGCGTGAGAAGGAATTACACTTTCGGGTAGCCCCATGGTCCGTGCACGACTACGCAGGTTTATAAGGTGGGCCGATGCTTTACGTAACGCCATCTCTTGTGGTTCGTACACTCACCATCATTGTCCTGGCGGCCTGTTACTGACTGAAATTGGACCACAGCTCGGGCATGTACTGTCGCCAGTGACGTTATACTGAGGCACAGTCTTTTGCTGATTGCAAATTACACATCCGAACCCGTCTCTTTCTTTCGAGATTGAGCAATTTTTGGAACACCATCCGTGCTTTGGCACGTCGTTGGAAGGGAGAGGAGCGGCTTGGGATTATTTTTAGCTTTAGTTTATTGTCCCTTGAGCACCCGGCCCTAAAATCCCTATGTGTGTAATTCAAAAATCATTGTCTCAGCTCTTAGCAGACATCAGAAAAATCTCGCAAATATCATAAAGGATTGTACTGATATTATAATATATGTCATCGCAGTAAGTGCTGAAACGGCATACCTGACATTATGACGATGGTATACCCAAAGGTTATGTCTTGCCATCGGGTACCATGGAGATTACCATGTGCCGGTGTTAAAACCATGGGCCCCCATGACCTGCAACAGTGGTGTCTCGCCATCACGATTATGACCTCTGGTATCTCAATGACCAGCGCATAGTCAGTTACCTGGAATCTAGATACCCTGATAACCAGTCGCCTAACATCTAGATACCCTGACGACCAGTCTCCTGACATCCAGATACCCTGATACTGGTGTCATTGCAAGCGGGGACCCACGAGGTACGATTATGGTGAGTTCCAGTAATAAATTCCGTCCATCACTATTGGGTGACCAGCGGCCTGACACCGAGATACATATGCCGAATAATTGTATATAGCGAACTTCAAGGATATATAACATATAGAGTAGCCGCATTTACGCCATACTACAGGCAGTTGATCGTGTTAATAATCCTTGGGAAGGGATTGTTCTCCGAGAAATTCGAAAACAATCGCTTCCCACGGATTATTAACACGATGGAACAAAGCACCCTCAAAGTGCGCCACACGATATTGCTGACATTCAGTTACTCTTCGTGGAGTGTGAATGTAATCAAGGCATCTGCGAGAGATATATATCAGCGAAAATTCGACTTCTACCCTTCAATCACCAGTCCTCACTCACCGAGTATAACACGGGTAGCATGACCGCCCCAGGTATTGTGCCAGCATCTGTCCCCTTACAGTACTCCTGGCCCATCCCTCGCTTCCTACGTGACAGCAATGGCAGAAAGGAGATGGGGAGGAGGAGCAATCGACGAGGAACGAACAGCGCGCAGAGCGCAACACCTGGCACCCCGCCGCCGAAGGCACGGACATGCCCAGGGCCTCGCCCATGGAGTACAGAGAAGGAAAGTCTGGACAGAACACATGTTGACCGGGTCTGTGTAGCTACGTCTTACATAGGGCCGCGCCCCAAAAGACGATAACTCGGATATAGAATAAAAAATAAAAAAACCGTGACAGCAAATGGCGACTTCGACGCATTTGATGCCCACCAGAGGGAAGCGATCGGGTTCTCGAGTACGTCGAGCTTTCCCGTCGCTCAATTTCCCGTAATCCCACAAAAGGTTGTGCCCCTCGCTTGCCACAGAATATCCATAGTTCCTCATCCATCCCGCCGGCCTTTGTAAGGGGCCGCGAGGACCGAGAAGAAATTGGGAGAACAGCAGCGACGAGAAGAGAGGGGCGGTGTACGCGGCGAGATAGAGAGGAGAGGCGCTGTCCGTGTAAGGCCAGTGGTCATACATAGGTATACTTATACGCAGCCAGATGGCACGATTGTCTCGGAGAGTCGGAGTCCAGTCAGAGATTGGGAGAGAGGCCATGCGCGAACAGAATGGATATTTATGCAGGGGTGCTGCACGGACTACTAACCCAAACCCAACGAATATTTCAAGCTTGCAGGTGGTTTCGGGTTCTGTTGCAGATAGCGGCGCGATGGGTCTTCAGGGTAGAAATGCTGCAAGGGAAAGCCTGTTTGGGATGTAAAATACTTGTATCAACCATATGTATCAATAGATTTTTCGTGCGGCGAGCAATTACCGCGTTGTGTCCCGCGTGGGCGTGAAAGGAAGGGCTGGTACCCACATGCAACCAGTGTCCGATTAGGCAATCAGCCTCTTCATCTCCACATTACATCGACAACATGTTCGGTCCTGCTTTCCGACGGCAGGGATGCCCTAGTCATGGTGGCCAACCTAAGTTGAGCGATTGGAGCAACAATTCCAGACGTCTGACTCTTAGATCAATTATAAGCCAGCAATAGTACGAAATAGATCCACAGATTAAAACAGTTTTTCCAATGGATCGATGACCGTGCCCATCTGCGTCGTGAGCAAATGAAACAGAGCCCGCCATCCAGTACACACCTTTAATTTTCACAACCCGAGGAAGTGTCTGCTTCTGGAATCCCACTCTCGTATTGCAGTACTTGAGATGCGTGGCTGCCTTAGTGTCCTATTTCTCCGAGATGATAAGATGCAGTTTACCGTGGTCAGCACGCGACTTGGGGGGCTATCCCAGCGAGTTTCTTGATGATTGTGTTTTTTTTTTTTTTTTGGCTTCGGGCCACTGGAGCCCTGTCGAGTAATTCGACCGTAAGCAAGCGTTTCCTGGATTAAACGCAACAGACAAACCCAGCCAGGCAGTGCATGTATGGTCTTCACGTCGAGGAGCATCTGCTTTGACTTCTCGTTTTCTTAGCGTCTCGAAATTCCTGGGTTAACAGTTGCACGATGTAGCGCGTGAATTCACTGACACTGGCCGCACCTGCACAACATTATCTATGCAAGGGCGACAACCCTGTCCCGCTGCTCAAACGCCTGGACGCCTTGGCCCCTTATTCCCTTCGCCTTCATCTGCTGTTCCTGTGCCTCCATCTCACGGTCTGCATCCGAGCCTTCGAACGCAGCGTCGACTTGCTTCCCATTCGGCGTAGCCTTAGCTTGGGCTTTTTGCCGATTTGACCTTTGGCGCTACGTATAAAGTCGACTTACGCCTGTCCCAAACCAAACGAAAATAAATCCACTGGATGTGAATGCTACCCATATGTTATCTAAGGCCGCAAAACTACTTCGATATTCTGATCGAAAGTGTTGCTTGCTTTATTTACATATGATTCAAAACGCTTAGAGAGACCGAGCGTCATTCACCGCGAAGACACTTGACTCCTCACTAACCCCCTAAAGCCTCAACGACCCCAACAGCTGCAACATTGATAAGTTGCCTTTGTCTTTAGTGGGTTCTACTGTTCCCCGCGGCTCCTTGCCTCCGCTAAGCTTAACTCGAGGATAAACTTGAGTTCGTCATCCTCTTCCTCAGCCCGGTTCCTTGGTTTGTGGGAAGTCTGGGACAAATTACGAGGGACCGAAGAAGACGCCGCAGGAGACGAGTTGCTTATGTGCCCAGCGACGACATTTCCTGCATGATCCGCACTGAGGAGACTGCCCGAAGGGCTGCCCCTAGACCATGATCCACTTAGTTGACGAGATGAGGCAGAGCGGCTGGGCGCCCCCATTATGGGTGGAAATACCTCGGGGTCGTCAAGACTGGAACAAGTTGTTGGCGTGGAAAGGGAGGTTTCCGATCGCCCACGCGTGGGAGATCTAGCTGCCGAAATGCCAATTGGAACACTACTGAATCCAGCACGTTGAGGTAGGCACATTGGCATAACTGGCATATTAGAATTTGAGGGGGAGGGCATTGACCTAGACGCAAAGTCGGCGAGGTTATCGTGGCGAGGTGAGGATGTATTCGAGGCAGAGCACAACTTTGGCGAATACGGAGTCTGGGCGTCTGGCTGCGGTTGGGCTAGCTCGGAGTCATCGTCAAGAATGAAAACGCCATCCGCATCGCTGGGGACCGTCGCCACCATATCCATAGGGGTGCGTGTATGGGGCGGTACACTTTGCAACATCGACGCGTGCCTTTGATCTGCTTCCTCGCGACTGAGCATCAAGACGTACTCAATCGCTTCCGCCTCGCTCAGACCAAGTTGATCGAGCGTCGAACGCTGGGCTCTTGCACGACCGTACACACGCTGGGCATGTGCACGCTCATCATCCAACAGACTCTTCGATTCTCGGATATCTCTGTTAAGTTCAACTTGTTCTGAATTTTGGCCACGAGTCAGCCCGTGGATAGGTCGCAAATCATCAAGGGAACATACGTTGCCATTTGTTCAACGTATTTCCTGAACCTCGTCCCTTGGGTTTCGCGGAGAGTTTGGCTTTACCTTTCTTGTCGGCTACCACAGCCCCTGCCTGCCATACTAGAATACGACTGCCTACGCTGGCTACCAGGAGGTCGCCGCGAAGAATGATCTGTCCCACAGGATCCCACTGACCTGTCAGATTGGGCTTGTTGGCAGGCGATGGAAATGATCTGAGCGGGGCAAAAGTGAGACTGTCCCAAACTTTCAGTGTGCCGCGTGAGCTATAACAGAAGCATCAACGCGTAAGTCATTAGACCCGATAAAGACAACATTAATACCAACCTGCCGGTAATGATGACCACATTATCGAGCTCGATTGCACAGACAGCCCCATCGTCGTGTGCCTCCCATCTGCGACTCGAGCTGACCTGTGCCATTGCCCCAGTTATTTTAGGAGGATCTTCGGGCTGCTCGGGGATGGCAACATGCCCCTCAGCGTTCCAGTTCCACAGGCACATTCTCCCAAGAGTATCGCCAGCCAGCACAAAACTGGATTCGCGAGGGACATCCATATTCCCCGCATTGTTTATCGACAATGAGGACGTGCCGGGATCGACAGGAGTCGGCACAGGGGTCGAGCCATGGTCGTCATGCTGAACGACAAAGCAAGGTCTGACATTCGTGAGCGGGCCAAGAGGCCCACCACAAAACTGCGTGAAAGTGACCATCCGAGTAGGAAGATCAACTACAAGACGAAGGAAGTGACTTTCGTGTGCGTAATGAACGAGCACCTTAATCTTGGATGGCGATGAGCCAGGATCCACATACAAAGACTCGGCTGGGTTTACACCTGAAGAAGTCGAATGGGCAGGTTGTGCAACCCTTAGGGCTTGCACAGCACCGATCATCGTCTGGCTGCCAATGCCATCATCCGGTAGCTGGAAACCCCACCATAACATGATGTCACCGCCTTGCAGAGACGCCACCAACGTATTTGCTCCTACACTATACGCGACTTTGACACATGGATCAAAGAGCAGAGAGTCCTCTCTTTGTCCAAGCCCCGTCCACAGGCATCGCATGTGCCTGGCATCCCAAAGCTTGACTTGGCCATGGGAGCATCCACTGACAATTAGCTCATCTTCCCTGCCGGTAAAAATCACACAGCGGACGTCTCCTGCGTGCCCATCATCGACGTGGCATCGTTTGAAGCGCGCTGCAGGACGGTTGGAGTCCATTACACGGGCGGCGGAGGTTACAGCCACATCGCCATTACGAAAACCCCAGACAATGCGCCCAGTTCCGCCACACGACGAGAGTGCGACACATGAGACATTTGGGCTGAACTCCTCATTGGGGTTCCCAATGCCAAGCCCATTGGTGGTACCCGAAGCATCCAGATGACCTTTGAGAATCTTGCCTACTGAATGGTAAGGTGACATCCCGTACCACGCAAATTCGGTACGTACCTGTTAAAGGGAAGCTACGGGTGACAATGCCGTATTGCAGATTCGACGTCATGAGGGAGACATTCTCAAGAAGATGCATCCCTGATACGTTCCAGTAGTGAGGCTGGTAACGCAAGGTCGAATTACGAGACTTCTCCCAGCGACTTGGGATAGCATTCAGTTATATACGATCCTCGTACCTCTTTAGAAACCTACCCAATTATTCTGAACCTAGAGATAAATTCCTTCTTCCAAGTACTCTTAATCCTTCGCAACACCAGCTCTTGCTCCTCTTGAGGGTTAGACTCTGGTCCAATTCCCAAAAAGTGAAACGCAAAGACATGATACCAAGTATTGTCGTCGGCTATGTGGTCTCTAAGTCGACGATTGACCCTAGATAATGCGAAAAGCGACGGTGGGTCATCGATGTAAGTGGTGATGTGAGTGAGTGATTCTCCGGGTATAGATAGGAAGAAAGATCTAGAGGGACTCTTAAGCTTCTTGGGGCGATTGGGGGCAAAGCATGTTGGATGTTGTTGGCCTGGTGATTGATAAGAGTTGTGGATGGCGAAACAGGTATTTGTGAATTCAGTAATGGCGTGTCTTGCATATAAAGATGGATGAAAGCTAAAGCGATGAGGGCAGACCAAAGCCTTGGAGGTCTGCGCGAAGGAAGCGTACAAGGTATACTTAGATGCACCCACTCGCACCCACCAGTGCAATCAAACAATACCCAATGATATCAGTGTGAAGACCTTAGGCGCGGTGATAAAGCGGCACTTCGGCGTGCTGACATAACACAGTGACGTAAGTATACGAGACACAAAAGGTACAGTTAGGGCTGCACACCGTGCCGTACATCCACGGCTGTACGGTGCCGTGTTACGGCCACGGCACCCGTACCGTCAGGGGTCTGGGTGATGTGCCGACGGCACGGTATACGGTACGGTGTGACGCCGTATGATACCGTAAAAATACGGCCGTATACGGTATGTACGGCGACATAACTTAGCCGCCCGACCAATGCCTCAATAACGCGTCACGACGCCCTGTGTTTGGGCGCTTGTAACGCGTCACGCTCAGAATCCGAGTCACGAGTGCGTGTGAATGCTCGTAAATGATAATGTCAAACCAACTGAGGTGCAAACATCACGCATATTGTATTGACTCGGACTAACTCATCTCTTAATACTTCATCACTCCTCTTGTCTTTTCCTGCGTCATAAATTGATCGCCGGTATCGTCCCATACGTATAGATCGAATTTGAACCACGGCGGCAGGCTCTGCCACCAACCGCGACATGGTACGAAAACAGTCCAGACGACGAACGATCCCCAACTCGGGCACAATCACTCAGCCCCGAAGCTCCTCCTGATAACACGAGGTTCTACCCCGCCAAGCACCTAGCAGATGAGTTTGAACTCATCAGAAAGCACAACCGTGAGCACGTATTTTTTGCCCCAAATCGCGTCACGTTGTTCAAACTGTCGATCTCGTCAGCTCGGGCCATCGCACAACGGGCTTCTGTTGGGCTCAACTCACTGCCAGATTCCACCTGGAACCTCCCGTGGGTCATCATAATAACCGCGGCGATCATAGGATCACCTCAACAGCGGCTCCGTCTGGCAGAAATCCAGGCGGCAGTGGCCCTACGGTTTCGATTTTTGGCCGACACAAAGATCACTGTACGTCCTGTAATCTGTTACTGCCCAGCTCTGTTAAGGAACTTGTTGCGTCATACACATCCACTTGTGCCCTAGTTTTATGTGTTGTCTATGCTGTTTTCCTGGAAATGCCTTGTACATTCATATGCTGATGGACCGTGGTGGTTGATAGAACTCTTTCAGGGATACCCTGTCCAAGAACAAAAAGTTCGGCAGGATGCCCCGTCCGAGAGGTGAGGACAGATTGGTATGTCGATGTCTACAATGTGCTGGCAGTGTTTCCGCTCATCATTCACACAGCTTGGAGACTGGTGGTTCGTCGTCGACCACCCGCCGGTACAGGTTGAACCGCGCCCGGTGCCAGCACCTCGACCAGACCCGCTTCCTCCATTCCAGAAATTCCTCCTTGCGATAACGTTCGGTGTAGGAGGTGGGACAGGTCCTCTTATCGCCGATAAGAGGACCTGTCCACCTCCTACACCGAACGCTGGGGCAAGGCTTAGTGGCCTTGCCCTCGCAAACAAATCATCATAGCCAGACCGCAACACGAACTATGCGATGTCCCAATGTTACTATCGTTATCCACAGTTGATTGGGAATTGACTGATGCAGCTGGGAAATTGATAGCAAAGTTGAATCGTAGATTGGCGAGGACGGACGGATGAAAATCTGTCGCAAAGACCGTATTGACAAGCAGCGGCACCCGACAAGTATCAAACGAAACTGGCTCTGTACACTGTCGATCCATGCTTCGGATTCGCTCCAACACCTTTCCAAGCACCAACGACGCCAAACCTGTCCCTGCACCCAGTTCCAATGCTCGGAAGGGCGCATTGACCTGAGGGTGCAGTGTGCCTAGCTGCTCTCTCGAAAATATAGAGAAGTTTGAGGGGTCCTCAGCAATCATTTCTGCGAGTATGCATGAGCCACCCCAAGTTTGGGCACCCATGCTGGAGAAATCGCTTGACTCAAGAGGGGCGTCGCGGAGAATAATGCTGAATTCGTCCATCCCTTCATCCACAGTGTTGGGGGAATCAACGCTAATGAATGAATTATTACCATGCTCAAATAGACCCGTCAACCGTAATACGGACAGTACGGTACCCGTACCGTACCGTCAGAGGGGGTGAGGTATTGATTATACGGACGGTATACGGCCTGCCGTATCCGTAAACTTACCGTGGATTATACATACGGCCGTAGCCGTAATACGGACGGTGTGCAGCCCTAGGTACAGTCAACACTGTTGTAACCCATACCTGTCATACATACTATGCTATATTCTATAGTTTTGGCTGTCCACCAAGATGTTTCATAATTAATCTCATAAACTCTGTCATACCCACTAATCCATGATTGGATGGTGGTAATTAAGCTATGAATTTATTAAAATTTATCTATTTTTGGAAAAAATAACTCTAAAAAGCACTAAAAATTTTTTTCATACCTGCAAGTATCTGACCAAATGTGACCCTGCCACCACTTAAAGTGGTGAAAGCTGACTTTGCTAAGCTTACTGCTGATGTCAAGCTCTGTAAATTTGGTTGCAAGACACGTCTTGAGCATACCCTCTCAATGGAGACATCAAAAATCACTGATTACTTCTCTTAAAAACACTTGTAGATGGCAACTAGGCATTAAAAGTGTGTCTCTATATTACTCTTCTATTAAGCATACAACGTGTGAAAGTTTGCGTCCCTTTGCCCCTGTTTGACTCGGCTTTCTCTGCCTTTTTGGGCCACGTCTCCATTTGTCTCACTGTTGGTTCTTCATTTTTGCTGTCAAACATTCGTATCACAGCCATCTTTCTTTCCATGTGTTTACAGCTCCATGCTTGCAACGTCACCAGTTGGGGTCGATGTCGTATTGAACGATTCTTCTTTTGTTGTCCCATCGTTGCTTTTGAGCCACATCACCATTTATTTGTCTTACTCTTTCTTCTTGCCATGATTCTGTCATTCTGTCCTCACCCCTTACGTGCTTATCGTCTATTATTTGTTTCTTTTTCTCATGACCATTGATGAGTGCATTGTCATAGGTCACAAGACTGGTGTCATGGGTCCATTTTTTTGGGGCTCAATGAGGTATTGATGTCTGTGTCATCGTAGGTCACAAGACTGGTGTCCTGGGTCCATTTTTTTTGATGTCTGTGTTGTTGTACGTGACGGCTCTCATGGGTGTGTTTTTTTTGGGGTCAATGAGGTATTCAATGATTCTTTTTCAGTTGGTCTGTCGTCTGACCTTGGATTACAGTAACTTCTCGCCTGACCGTTGATTCACTTCAAGGCTAACATGCATGAAGGACATTTATCGGCGGGCACTACTCAAAGACACCCCGCACCTGTCGTGGTATGAAGTTTTTCTTTTTTATTTGTGTTTCCTTGATTGCAACTGACACTCGCTCTGTAAGACACAGTCATCGATGCCATTACAACCTGCCGGACGAGCGGCGGTCCGGGGTCCGGTGGTATCATCCTGTAATCCTTGTCCACGGAGACCACTGTGAGTAATCCTGTCTGTCCGTGTCATTCCATATGACTGATCCCTTCAAGGATACAATGGGGCCCTCATTTTTCCTGCTTTCTTCGAGTTTTTTTTGGGGGATGGTCGAGACAGGTCTACCACAAGTAACCCAATTAATCGGACAAACGCTACTATGTGATGGACATCGTGTGGCTTTTTTTGGGGATTACTCATCTATTAGTAGTGTTTGTCCGATTAATCGGGTTACTTGCGGTAGACCTGTCATCCTTGACCACGCCTACCATTGTGTGTTATCATTGAGGCTAGGACTCAAGGAATAGACAACTAAAACTGGACAAAGAGACAGGTACCAAAAATGATGACGAATGGGCAAGCTCCATCCCCGACGATGACGGCGAGTGGGCGCGGATTGAGTACTCATACCCATCCTCCACTTTGATTGGATGAACATCACGCTCAAAAGGACCAACAGGATACTTTCAACTATCTGACACCCCCCTTTCCTTTTTCCTCTGATGGCGTCGTCATTCACCCTTGATCTCCAGGCCACCTTTTTCCTTCCAGCCACAATGACACATTCCTTCCGACGTCCTTCTACTTTAAAAGCCTGTCGCGAGGGGGTACCTCTCCTTTGTTATTCTACACGTTCCTCCCTCTCTCTCCCTGAAGTTCGTCATCCCCAGAGACAATGTGACATTCTTTATCGTCCCCCCTCGATGCCCTCCCACATTCAGGTCATGATCCTGGATGTTGGGAGGGCGTCCATGCTCATCGGGACAAGAACAATGTCGCGTTGTTTCGGGAAGATAACTATGTCACCTCTCTGTCTGTTATTCCTTATTTTGTCCTGTGTAGTATCATACTTGCAGGGACCTACCGATGGGGGTAAGGGGACTCCATGGCATTGTTTCCTTAATGACAGCGGTAACGTAGGGGAGAGAAGGACTGAGCATTGCCGCGAAAGTGTCTGTTGTAGAATTTCTGCATTGAATGACGCATAAATACATCCCAGCTGCTGCAATCTTAATAGTTTCTTCTTTCTCTGGTCAGATGACCCACAGCAAACAACGTTGAACGTTTTCCTGCTGCCTGGATAAGATGTGATGCGTGTTAAAATAAGGAAGGGAATTATCGCACACGACATCGCGTTTCACATGCTCAAAACAAGAGGTAATGATGAGGAGGATGACGCGTAAAACCAGAAACATCCCCCATAGAATGCAAAGATTAGACGGACCCATGTCCAGTTACTAATGCTGAGAGACAACAGGGAATAAGAAGCAATCCCTTCTTTAAGACATATGATTGTTACCCTTGGACTTTATCGGAGAGACGATGTTGTCTCATCCCAAGCCAGAGGTGCAAGCACTGGCAATTTTTAGTTGATGATCGTTATCCTTAGGATCATTCGCTGAGACATTTGTCTCAACGGCTTTGATAGATGAGTAATTGATATGGGGCCGCGTCATCTGTCAGCAGATTTTATATAATGTTTGAGTTCCAGTTAGTACTTCGCAATCTTAAATACTTCATGACCATTGAAATATACGCTGAATTCCAGCGGAGAGGTTCCATTCATGTACGTATTCTTCCGGCCAATGAGGTTTACCTAACCTTCTCGTGCAGCTTCATGTGTTCTTCTTCGACCAGGGGAGATTCATCATACATTTTCTTCTATTCTCCACAGACCCTGATGAACACAGGGTCTTCGTCTAGAACTACAACAAAGAATCTCTTTAATCTGCTTGCATCCAGCTCCTACGTGCAATATCCCAATGTTTCCTTGGACATGATTCAGCGTATCACATCTACTACAGATGCTGTTGATTTTGTATTTCCACCTGAGGTTTTGTCAGACCCCTGTCAATGCCTCACCTGATCAATTCTTGCACCAACAAACTCTCAATGTGACATGTATAACTCCATATGCCTTCACAGGCTGAATACTTTGGAAAAAACCTATGCTGCAGCAGACTCTATCAAAGAGACTGATGATGCTAACCTCCTCTCACCTCAAGGAATCCTTGACTATGTAGCCCGCCAAACACCCCCCAGACTGCCTTCTCATACACTATCCATCAGACTCGGAGGAATTTATCGCTTGATGCGTAATTTGTCAATTGCCCATGGCTTGGTGAAAAACTGCAGAGTTGTTGTCACACAATTGGGAATGAAGCTCATTACTGTTAACACCCTCCGTGTCCATGCTGGACTTAATTGTATTGATAAGGAGAGCATCCTCCTTCCCCATATCACCTTCTCTTCTTTATTGCCCTCCACTGGCCACACACTTCTTTGCAAGCAATTCCTTTATGTCCAGCATATGCCACCTCTTTCAGCAGCTGTCAAGGTCTTACCCTGGATCGTGTTGCCATAGACCTGACCACCCCTGTCCCCTGTATCCAGCCACGGGCAACTTTACACTGCTTTATCATGGGTTCGACATAGACAGGACGTTCAAGTACATTTTCCTTTACATGAACTACAGACACAAAACATAGTCTACAAAGAAATTGTCCTCTAATTCTCATGCGTCCACTTTCGCTTTGGCGAGGCTTGTTCATCTGAAGGTTACTTCAGTTCATCTGATAATCCAGGATTTAAGTGCCACAAAGGTCCTCTGTGGTATCCCATACTCTGTGACAACCCATACATTGAGGCGTCCATGGAAGGGTATGGGTTATGACAATGACAGCTGTAGAAGGGATAGACAAAGCATGCAGCAAAGTACAAGGTATGCCTTGTACTTTGCAAGACAAGGACTTTAGTACAATCAGAGTACTCCATGTCTTTACAGCTGTTCCAGGTACATAAGGCGGAGTCTGAACTTTGACTCCGTGACAGCCGTTCAGAAAGAAACATATATACCTCGATAACTAGTGGATAATAAGACCTGATCTTTTGTAATAACTATATATGATATAGTATCTACCATTTAGTACAAAATATATAGCTTGTAAGAATTATTATAGCTATGCGAGTATTCTCAGTAGTTGCGCGAGTGCAAAGTACTGTATAAGGTTACCTATGCGAGTATTCTATACAAGTGTATAAGTAAAATGAACATGAGAAATATACCGAATATCTTACCTCAGTAGTTGCGCGAGTGCAAAGTACTGAGGAAGAAGGGCTTCTAGCTACCTACTTTATAGTAAAGAAGAACAATGGAATCTAAACTACAATAGGCACATAAGACAATAAAGAGTGGAACAATGAAACTGCGCATATATGTCACAATGGGGTGACACGGGGTGACGCGGTTTGCCCCTGGCTTACGCGTTCTCCTCCTACATAGCTTATTATGCAGATTTTAATATTCGAAAAAATAGGCTTATATGCACCATTATGATACCAATATAGCATAAGCAGAGGATGTAGCATTCTCAGACTAGAGTAATATACATGTATAAATGTTTGAAAACTAATGGAATTGTATACTGAATGGTTTAGGGAAGGGGGAGGGTTGCATACTAATTGAGCACCTTTCCAGCCTTTTAGCTTTCTACAAGGCCATAAATGCTGATTGTAACACTCTAAACTATGGTATATAACGTATTTTTTCAGGCCTACCTGGACTTCCTATCTCTGCACACACTATTCTCTTTGACACGTAACACGTGACACTCACATGATATTACATACTTGTACTTGTACTGGATGCCTCGCTACCTGCCTGAACACCAAAGGGAGCGTCAAACATACTCTGAAGACCTCCAGAAGTGTGTAATTTACCAATGGTTCATGCGGGAGAAGAAGATCGATGACATTGCACTTGATCTGAACATGTCAAAGCGTGTTGTCGAGCGCATCCTCCAATTGTGGCGTACTACTGGTGAGGTAGTCGTGCAGGGACATGGAAAGATGGGAAATAGAAGGAAGATTATGACTCTAGAGGAAATGGAGGTAAGCATTTCCACTACAGAGTGAAGATGATCATATTTTCTCACTTTGTATATTACTGTAGTTTCTTCTTCAGCTTACAGAGCAGTTCCCTGACCTATACTTGGATGAGATACAAACCATCATGCAGCGCCTGTATGGGATAACAGTTGGAATCAGCACCTTATGGGACACAATGACAGACCTTGGTCTCACCCACAAAAAGGTATGTTCTAATGCTTCGCCCTCTTCTAGTCTACTCATGCTTTCCACAGCTGTCCAAGGTCGCTGCCGAGCGCAATGAAAAGTTGCGCACTCTATTTGGTTTCAAAATTGGTCATGAGTCCCGGAGCGTCTTGTGTTTATTGATGAAAGCCGTATTGATTATTGCACCACATATCGTCTGAATGGATGGGCTCCCAAGGGAAAGAGAGCTTCAGTGAAAGCTAAGTTTGTACGAGGTACTGGGTGAGTGTATATTCCTTTGTGCATCTACTGTTGATGCATTTGGATTATATAGGTATTCTCTCTTACCGGCCCTTAGTGCAGAGGGTATAATATACTCGGATGTGCGGGAAGGGGCTTATGATTCGGCCTCGTTTATCCAGTTCATCACCAACCTCATGCCTCATATGAACCCATGGCCTGAGCGCCGCAGTGTGCTTGTCATGGATAATTGCGCTATTCACCATGCAGCAGAAGTCTCAGAAATTTGCCAGGAGCGGTAAGTCATTTACTGTTGTTTTTTATGTTTCAATGGAGGCTAAGCATTTTAACAGTGGTGTACAGCTATACTACTTGCCGCCTTATTCACCGGACCTCAACCCAATTGAAGAAGCCTTTTCATATCTGAAATCTTACCTCAGGCGTCATGGGGATACCTTTCGACAGGCGGTTGATGCTAAAGACCAAGGTTCTGTATTATTGTTCTTTCACAGTGCCCTTGCCACCATTACTGCAGAGCATTGTGAGGGCTGGATGACACATTCAAGGTATTTGTAAAAATAAGTATCCTGCTGTAGAAACATTGTGGCAATATTTGTTGTTATAATGTGTAACTGTACAGCATACTTGTTATATGATGCTTTATGTGATGGTGCAATGAATAGTATGTTTGTCAGCTCAGTATTTGTGCTAGGATAGATTAGCAAGGATTATCAGGGGATGCCCTCCTCTCCAGTTCTGCTTCTGCTTCCCATCTGGCCACTTCTGCTCTCAGAACAGTATGTTCATGAAGACAACATACCAGCATGGGCCTCATGGCCCCCACATAGCCTCCAGCCCCCCAGACCAGAACTGAGGTGTCTGCATTGCTGGTAATGCACCTAGGTGCTGCTGGTATGGCTAAGTACGCCACCACGAGGAGCAGCCACATGGTAAAGCCACCCACATGAGGTGATGAAGAAGATGTGGCAGTAAGACTGTTGACAAAAGCAGAAAATATGCCAACACCGCATGATGTGGTACACAAATCACCTGACACAAGGAAGACAACACGACATGTTCATCCAAAAAAGCAGAAACCACCTATACATGTAATACGTACTGATTATGTCCAGGATCACTGACCCATATAAGCTGTACAAATATGTTCATCCCTCTGAAGTTGTGTCCAGTATTGGTGGTATGGGAGGAATGGCTAGAATTGCCACCATGTTCAAATATTGTAGGGAGGAGCTTGAAGTACAGAAGGGTATACTACAGGAGACATCTGTGCTCTTATGCTAGCCTTTGACCAATGCATACTGATGCTTATGGGACAGCTTTATCAATACTGTGGCGAGGTAATATGTGTAGATGACAGGAATTATAGGCAGTAGGACTGGACTTGGTGCTCAAAGGAATAGACTAGAAATTAATTCACTCTTTCAGTGAATTTAGTTGTCACTGATTATATTATACACTACCTAGAAATTAATTCACTACAGGATTTCTAGGTCAACAAATCGAAGAGAAATAAGACTAATTTACTTGCCTCTCTCAGTGAATTTAGTTGTCACTGAGAGAGGGGGAAATGTGTCTCAAGCGCATGTACTACCAGCCGGCTCTTTAGCGCCCGTGGGGCAATGGCATGCCGTGGTAAGCGCCCATAGAACGTAGTGCGTTAGTGAACAGCCGCAGCTCAAAAAGGAAACTTGTCTACAACCACCCACAAAGGGTCGGTTGGACAGAAGATGAAAAGGAGTGATAATACAGCTTCGAAAAATCAAAGAAAATTTGACAAATCATAGAATGAATGTCAGCATGGTTTCAGGTCAAAAACCAAAAGAAATACAAATGGTGGAATCTATTTGGCTTGATTTTGGTGCAGGAGCATAAATGCACCCAACAATATGCTTCTGCTTTGGCCTGCAGGTCCTATCAAGATTCCTATTGGTGCTTGGTATGTTCTTGTATACATGGATAGATTCAGCATATTCATGTAGTAACTCGGTATGGACACAGTGTAATATTATAGACCAGTAGTTCAATGGATGGAACCTTCAGGAGACTATTTAGTGTTCTATAATCAACACTAGTAATATAAGGGAAAGCTACCTATTTTACGAAGATACACTAGTAAACTCACCTCCTCAGTGATAGTCAACACTGCGGAGGGGAGGCTGTGCATGGGCCTGTTTCACTTGCATATACTTGGTTCCGGCCATTTATATAAGCACCTGTCAGGCAATGGGATTGCCTAGGAACATAATTTAGGCACCCGTCATGCAGAACACAATGTTGGGTTTGAAGTCTGGTGCACATATGCACCCAACAATTCATTGAAATATATTCAGTGTAATGGCTCTGCAATCCCTTGACATTGCATACTTAGCAGTAAAGCCAAAGTCATGCTTGCCAGAGGCTTCAATGATTTTGTCAAAGAGGGATCATGTGAATTTGTGAAGATAAAGGCCATGAGCAACTATGTCAGGGTTCACGCATTTCCTTCCACAAGTTTCTATTTCCTTCCATGAGTTTCCGTTACCTTCCGTCAGTTTCCATAACCTTCCGTCACATTCCGTCACCTTCTGTCACACTCCGTCACATGTCACATTCCGTCACCTTCCATAACCTTCTACAAGTTTCCGTCTCCCCTATTATGTAAGCCTTGCCAGCGCTATAAGACTGTAGCCCGTGTGGTGGCGTTTCCTCAGCTTGATCTCTGAGGATACCCACTACACAGGCAAGTCCCCATGTATCTATCGTTGGTAGAGTTATAAACTGAGGATACCCACTACACAGTTGGTCATTGTCCTAGTATCGGCTCTTATCTCCTTGAGTATCTTTGGTTGTGGCTTCGTCATTAGTGTTGCCCTCACAGAAGATCAAGCTCATAGGACGACCCACACACTTTTCTTAACCAGCCTTCATCTCAGCCTATGGCAGACCAACTCCCAGACGCATACTGGGACTCCCTGGGTGACCATGGGCCATTTCTTCGAGGCCTCCTTTCCAGCCAAGCACAGCAGCTGCAGCAACTTCAACTGCAGAATCAGGAACTGCACAGTCAGATTGTTAACGTTCACGACCACTTAGCCAATGCTGCCGCCAATGCTGCTGTTGCTGCTGCTCAAGCCCTTGCGCCCTCAGTACCTCACAGTGTCCCTCCATCTACTCGCTCTATCAAAGCAGCGGAACCGGAGAAGTTCAATGGAGACCGTGCAGAGACTGAAGGGTTTATCAGGTCTATCAGATTGTCCATCGCTGTCCAGCTGGCATCCTTCCCAGATGAGCGCACAAAGATCCTATATGCTCTTTCCTTCATGACAGGAGGCTCTGCGGAGATATGGGCACACAACGAGACACAGGCTGTCATTGATGGCACCTCCTCTATATCCACTCTGGAGGGGTTCATTAAACGTGTGGAGGAGGCCTTTGGTGACCCAGATCGTGCCAGAACGGCTTGCACTAAACTGCATGACCTTAGGATGGTGTCAGGAATGTCGGCAGATGAATACACGGCTCAATTTGAGATCCTGGCAGGCAGGACAGGCTTTAATGATGAGGCACTCGAGGATGCCTATGCTCGTGGCCTTCCAGCAGGTATCCTTGATAAGATCCACGCCCAGCCCTTTCTTCCATCCAACCTCAAAGCCTGGAAGGAAGCAGCCTGTCAGATTGACCGCAATCATCGCCGTCTGTTAGAGGTCAGGAAGGCACAGACACCTCATGTCCCTAATCGCCCTCCTCCTGCCCGTCCACTCCACACTCCTGCTATGGCTCCTGTTGTCACAGCACCACCCAGTAATGTGACACCTATGGACATTGACTCATCCCGCTGCCGCACCGAAACACGGACCTGCTACAACTGTAAGAGACCTGGTCACATTTCACCAGACTGTCCTGAACCTCGCAAGCCACGAATCCGCGCAAACCTCACGGAGGCGGACATTGCAGCAATTGTCTCTAAATCTGTGGCAGTGGCGATGGAGGAATGCAAACAGAAGGTGGAAGCCCCTGTCCAAGATGAAAGAAAGGGTTTTTAGGCCAGTCAGCGGTGAAAGACATGCCCCGCTCGACGAATCGGTTTTCAGTTCTCAAAACATGTACAATAGGGATCACAGGCGATATGATGCATCCTTCTCCTATCCCTGATCGAACTGAAACCAAACCAACCATGCCAAAAACCCAACCCATCGCTCCAGTTGCTAATGCAAACCTTCCAGTCCCTCTATATGTCCGTACTGCTGACCTCCGCCGATGCACCAAAGTACCTCTCAAGGTCCACTCCGTTGACACAGGGCATCCACTTGCAATTGACTCCCTCCTTGACAGTGGTGCTACAGGGATGTTCATCGATGTGGAGTTTGTAAGGGAACACAGACTTCGGACCCGTCCCCTACCCCGTGCCATCCCCGTCTACAATATTGATGGTACCCCAAATGAGGCTGGCTCAATCAAGGAAGAAGTTGACCTCATTTGCACCTTTGGGCATCATACGGAACGTGCCACATTCTCCGTCATGAGCCTTGGACGACTTGCCATCATTCTTGGTCACACATGGCTTGTTGAACACAACCCAGAAGTTGACTGGCATACAGGAGATGTGAAGATGACACGCTGTCCCAAGTCATGTGGGGGCAGACCTGTTGTCAGAGGGCCCACAGTCGAAACTGTTCCAGAAGAGAGTGTAGATCAAGAGGAGGTTCCCATACAGCACACCCGCTCCCTACTTGAGGAAGGAGACAGGACCTTTGTCATCTTTGTGAATGAGAGTCCTGAAATGATTGGCGCAGGCTGGACTGTCTCCCAACAGCTTGCTGAACGGGCCAGCAAGTCTGCACCAGTCAGATCCTTCGAGGACCTTGTCCCCAAACCATACCAGGAGTTCAAGGATGTGTTTTCTAAGGAGTCATTTGACCAACTGCCTCCTCGAAAGCCCTGGGACCATGCAATTGAGCTCACTCCAGGTGCACAACCCTTCAGCACAAAGGTTTACCCAATGTCACCGGTTGAGCAAAGGGAACTGGATAACTTCCTTGAGGAGAACCTGAAGAGCCATCGTATCCGTCCTTCCAAGTCACCTATGGCATCTCCAGTCTTCTTTGTGAAGAAAAAGGACGGCAGTCTTAGATTTGTGCAAGACTACCGGAAGCTCAATGATATAACAATCAAGAATGCCTATCCTTTGCCCCTTGTTCCAGACATCATGAATAAGATTGCTGCTGGAAGGGCTAAATACTTCACAAAGCTTGACATTCGCTGGGGATATAATAATGTACGCATAAAAGAGGGAGATGAGTGGAAGGCAGCCTTTCGGACAAATAGGGGCCTGTATGAACCTCTAGTCATGTTCTTTGGACTCACGAACAGCCCAGCAACCTTCCAGACGATGATGAATGACATCTTCAAGAGTCTCATCGATGAAGGGTTGTGGTGGTGTTCATGGACGACATTCTCATCTTCACAGAGTCGCTTGAAGAACATCGTAGGATTGTACGACGTGTCCTTGAAATCCTCCGGGCCAACAACCTGTACCTCAAACCTGAAAAATGCCTATTTGAGCAACTAGAGGTGGAGTATCTCGGCCTCATCCTCTCTCAAGGACAGGTTGCCATGGACCCAGTCAAGGTTGCAGGGGTGCTGGACTGGCCAATACCACGTAACGTCACTGAAGTCAAATCATTCCTTGGTTTCATCAACTTCTACCGTAGATTTGTGGAAGACTTCTCACACATTGCAAAGCCCCTCAACCAGTTGACAAAACAGGATGCCCAATGGTCTTGGATCCCAATGGCCCAGAGCAAGCGTCCTTTGACAAGCTCAAACTCCTCATCACCTCAACACCGATCCTTGTCCTCCCTGATCAAGACAAACATTTCCGTCTTGAAACAGATGCCTCAGCCTATGCCACAGGAGCAGTACTGTCCCAGCTATGTGATGATGGCAAATGGCGGCCTGTGGGTTTGTCTCCAAAAGCCTCAATGATGCTGAACGCAACTATGCCATCCATGACAAGGAGCTTCTTTCTGTGATTCGGGGATTAGAGGAATGGCGCCACATCTTAGAGGGAACGAAGCACAAGATTGAGATTCTCAATGACCATCAGAATCTCACCTACTTCTGCACTGCACAAAACCTGAACCGTCGTCAAGCACGCTGGTCACTCTACCTCTCTCGCTTTGATTTTGAGCTGATCCATCATCCTGGTCGTCATTTAGCCAAGCCTGATGCACTCTCACGACGCGTGGATCATAAGCGGGGGGAGGAAGACAACCAAAATCAAGTCTTACTTACCCCTGACTTGTTCCACATCAAGGCGAATCCTCCAGAGGCTGGTGCGCAGTTAGTCCCAGGTGAAGGTGATGCTTTCCTCAATCGAGTAAGGAACTGTGTAGACCGGGATGAAAAGGTTGTCAAGGCTCTCAAAGAACTGGGCTCCTCTGGAAATTTACGAGGAGAAGAGTGGTCTGAACAGGATGGGCTTGTCCTCTATCACAACAAAGTGTACGTGCCGCTTGATGCAAAACTACGACATGACATAGTGAAAGCGCACCATGACATGCCTCTCACCGGTCACCCTGGTCGTTGGAGAACCACTGAACTAGTTGCTCGGAGTTACTGGTGGCCTGGGATGGGACGTTACATTGCAAAATACGTGAAGGTGTGTGACCTGTGCAACCGGACAAAAACCTTCCCTGCTTCTCCCATTGGCAAGCTTCTACCAAACCGTATCCCAGACCGTAGATGGCAGGTTATGTCTGTTGACTTGATCGTAGAACTGCCTACCAGTCATGGCTATAATGCTCTCCTTGTTGTCGTCGATCGCCTCTCAAAGCGTGCACATGTCATTCCCACCACTTCAGATGTAACTTCGGTGGGAGTTGCCCGACTCTTCCGTGATCATGTTTGGAAACTTCATGGGCTCCCTGAAGAAATCATCAGTGATCGAGGCACACAGTTCATCTCCCAGTTCATGCGTGAACTGAACAAACTTCTTGGTGTTAAAGTCGCTGCCTCTACTGCTTATCACCCCCAAACTGATGGACAGACTGAAAGGGTTAATCAGGAGATTGAGCAATACCTTCGACTATTCGTCAACCAGCGTCAGGATGATTGGTTTGAATGGATATCCTTGGCCGAGTTTGCCTATAACAACCGAATCCATGCCTCAACCCAGACTACACCCTTCATGTTGGACAGTGGCCAACATCCAAGGCTGGGACTGGAACCAGTCCGGGAAACTCGACTCGAGGCCCTGGATGAGTTCACAACACGGATGGAAGCGGCCACAAGAGAAGCTCGTTCGGCCCTGTCCAAGGCAGCAGAGGACATGGCACGCTTCTATGACGTGCACCATAAAGCAGCCCCAGTTTATAAGCTTGGTGACAAGGTCTGGCTCAATGCACAAAACATCACAACCACTCGCCCAATGAAGAAGCTAGACCACAAGTGGCTAGGCCCCTACACTGTTGATAAGGTGGTCTCACGAAATGCCTATGGTCTAAATCTTCCTACATCCTTGGTCGCACACATCCAGTGTTCTCTGTCGTCCTGCTTCGGCCATATGAAGATGACCCGATCCTTGAACGTCATGCCCCTCCACCACCCCCCCTTGTCATACGGGATGGAGCCAAAGAATATGAAGTTGAAAGGATTCTAGACAGCAGGATGTTCCGTGGAAGGTTGGAGTATCTTGTGCGCTGGAAGGGCTATGGAGCTGCCGACGATCTCTGGCTACCAGCGAAAGATGTCTCTGGGGCAAAGCGACTCGTTAAAGAATTTCACCGGCAGAACCCAGAGGCACCTCAGCATATCTCAGCAGCCACATATATGTCCCTCCCCTTCCAGAGATTTCAGAACTTCACAGAACCTTCCAGGCAAACTCTCTTCGACTGGACAGCAGGCATGGCTTCTACTTATGATGTCAAGGGTCCAGAACCCCAAAGATAAGCGATATCGGCCTCCACCTAACCAATTCATTCCGATAAGCTATATATCCCCTCTCCACCTGTGACCGCTCACTTCCACTGCATCGACCCCACCACATCCATCAACCATGTCCTCGCCCGCCATTGAGCTTGTTGCCCTCCCCAGCTTCACCCAAAACCTCTCTGACCTGCCAAACATGTCACGTGTCGATCCCGCCCTCCTGCACTTCTCCGGCTTCTCGTCATCCAGAGCAGCCAGTGAAGCCAAGCTACAAAGGATGCTTGACTGCCGTGATCTCGACGTTGCATGGTCTTCAAAGTGGTCCATCAGCTCTGAGGACCTCACACCAGCGGAGAGTCAGGCGCCCACTGCCCTGCACTTGCATTCCTCAGACCCCGACACAGACGAGAGAACACGTACTACGTCGGCGACCCTGTCTTCCTCAACGATGGAACCCCCCTTGTGGAACCCCCTACACTTTCGAAGGCTGGGTGGGGCGGCGTTTCCATAACATGGCAGGAGAGCAAATACATCGAGCAAGGTTCCGAGGGCCGCACTTGCCCATGGACCCCAATCCCCCTGAGCTCATCATTGACCTGCGTTACCAGGAAGGGAAGGGCCAGGAGAGATGGTGGTCCCGCCTGTGGCATACTTGGAAACGATGTCTCGGTGGATGTTGAGGGCTAGGTGGCAGCTGTGCTTATCGGGACGACAAGCATTGAGAGGGGGGTGATGTCAGGGTTCACACGTTTCCTTCCACAAGTTTCTATTTCCTTCCATGAGTTTCCTGTACCTTCCGTCAGTTTCCATAACCTTCGTCACATTCCGTCACATTCTGTCACATTCTGTCACATGTCACATTCCATCACCTTCCGTAACCTTCTACAAGTTTCCGTCTCCCCTATTATGTAAGCCTTGCCAGCGCTATAAGACTGTAGCCCGTGTGGTGGCGTTTTCTCAGCTTGATCTCTGAGGATACCCACTACACAGGCAAGTCCCCATGTATCTATTGTTGGTAGAGTTATAAACTGAGGATACCCACTACACAGTTGGTCATTGTCCTAGTATCGGCTCTTATCTCCTTGAGTATCTTTGGTTGTGGCTTCGTCATTAGTGTTGCCCTCACAGTTTCCCACCACGCTGCTTATCTCGCAGAGTGACGTAGAGAGCACATTCGAGGACAGACTCAAGAGAGAAGGGTAAATGGGATCTGGAATAAGAAAGTGGTAGGCATGGCAAGCAACGTCTGAGGTGTGGAAGTGAGTCTGGAAGACGGAAGTAGTGTTGTCGCGCAATATGTCATCGGCGCTGATGGATCACAGTCCACGGTTCGTCATGTTTTCCTTAAGGTTTTCATGTTTTCGCGTGCTCAGCTAGGGGATATTCAAGGTTCGACGCCTCTCCAAGGTAGATTTTCGAGACCCCGACACTGGCGTTCCCTATGATGCCAATGCTTTCCCTAGTTCTGTGCTTCAAATTATCCTCGCCGATATTTACCTGAGGAGCCCCTTCCTCCAACCATACTTCGAGACGCCTTCTCGTGGCACCTTAACAACTGCATCCTCTTTTGTCCTCTTTTACGACCAGCAAGGGGGTGGCCCAGAGCCTGGAGCGCCGCCCACGTCATACTGGCGCACAGCTATGGTAGTCCAATTGGTATGACAACACCGCAGCACCCGAGCCTTGAATATATACAAGCAGAAGTTGCAAAACGCAACCCGTGGAAAGCAACGCTTACATGTGGTGAAAACGACACAGGCTGCGACATACCGTGTGCGTTCGGCAGTTGCGAGCACATTCTTTGAAAAACTGGGAACTGGAAATATCCTGCTAGTCGGGGATGCAGCGCATGTGCACCCACCTACGGGAGGGCAGGGACTGAATCTCGGGCTGTGTAATGCGATATCGCTCGGACGTGCTACCGCATGCGAGACACGTCAGCTTTGTCGTGATTGTCGCGGCAGTGAGTCGGGCGTGGCTGGAAACATCAGTCCCGTTCACTATATCGTGAATGTTGCACTCACTGTTGTGGTAGCGAGTCGGACGTACCCAGCCACACGGTTCCCGACTCGCTATTGGAGACAGTGACGCTAGACCGGCTGGAGGAGCTAGCAGGCGGTCACTCCGACGTGTCTGTCACAGGTTCTCTGAAAAATTACATCGTATTGTGATGGAGGAGCAAGACTCAACTTCATTACTCGATTGCATAAGGGACATATTAGTATTATCCCGTGGCCCGTTATCGAGTCCGACAAGTTCTACTCGACCAGGATGTGTCTTGCCTGTCAGAGTCGGCCTTGCATGCCCGGGGTTCACTGGCCATGTGACCGGTTTCAGCCTCGCTCCTTTGTTCGTTCTTGTTCTCATACCATCACGCTCCTACCATGCCCACTCGACGCCCACTCAAGGAAATCGACCTCATACAGCGACAGAAAACCAAGGTATCCACAAGCATGTGACAGCAAAACCGAAGTCTGTAATCTCAGAGCACCAGGCGGCTGTGCCGGCTTCACGCACTGCGAACGCATCCAAGTTAAGGATGGACTGACAGAAAAAGGACGGGAATATAAGTATGTCTCCCTTTGCTCATAAAGCTCACTATGTACATTTGCTTGCAGGACAGCAACTAGCCGAGGAAAAAGAGAGATGTGAGCATCAACCAACGGAAGAAAGCGGCCTAAGCAGCCCACAAACGCAAACATGCCCCGTCCCAAGGTCGGTCTGTGGATGGTGAGTGCCCAGACAACAAATCGATCAGCCTGAGATGAAGAAGTAATACATCCTTCCCATGCTACTAATACCCCAGAGACGAACCTCCGGCTGTGCGGCATGGGGGTGATGACGAATATGAGATGGGGGAGGAGGACAATAAGAGGAGGCCGAGGATAATGGTACGTGGTTTCTCAGCTGAATTGGGCGAGGTATAACTGGAATACTTTGTCATAGAGCCCATGTCTATACGTGAAGCAGCCCTGCAAAGCGAAGTATGTCCCAATATATGATTCGACATGGCTTACCTTTCCTCTCCCTTGCAGTTCACGGTCCCTCGCGAGTCTGAAAGGAAACACCCCACTCAACATCACATGAAACCGCACCCTATTGTGGCCAGCTCACCAATCTCCTCCAGTCAGCGCAAAGTCATCGCTGTCTCTGCAGAGACAGCGATGCAATCATCCCCTGCCCCCCAGGGAGGCTTTCGCGAGCCTTCCTCCATCACTCACCCCACCCAACCTCATGGAACCGCACTGTATTGCAGTGAGCGCATCAATCCCCTCCGGTCACCGCCAAGTTCGGACAGCGCCAACTTTGTACCCCAGTCACATACCACATGAGTGCCGCCCACACACGTCTGGTGAGCACGGTGCCTCTGGTATCTCTTACACTAATGTAGTGACACACACTACAGATTGTAGAGCTGTGTCGACTATCTGCGGGCATGTCAAAGCAAGGTCGTCGAACGAGTAGCGAGCCATTATGGCTTTAAAACATCCAACAAGGACCACATGATTCAAGCAAACAAAGAATCGCCGGGAAGCTCTTAGGAGACGATGGATATATTTTCGAGGTGCATACCCAAGCTTTATACTACAGCTACGTATCAACGCACACACACAGATCTAGAAGCCAGGTTTCACAATGTTCCGGAACGCGTGAACTCGCGTTTCGACAATGCAAGCTCGCACGAGCAGCGGCGCGATTCGCGACGCTCCGATGAAGAATAAATAGCAAATTTATCCCCATGTATATAGACCAATACCTAACTACGAAATGATTTTAATGCCTACCGGACCCTGAACGGACATTACATTGCACCTCGACCATATATACCCTGGGACGTCGCCCACCGTAACACACGCGCCGTTACGTGTGACTAGTGTAGTCCACCGTAGACACCAGGCGCGGCTACGTGGACCTACGGCCCACTACAAAATGGGGCTGGCCCTACGGAGCACATTATAATAGGGGGGGATCCTACACCCCTACAAGCCCTACGTGGAGTACGTACCATTGCATAATATCCCAGTTTTTCCTGATGCTGTATGGAATTCTGGTCTCAATTTAATAGTTGATAATATAATATATTTGCATATAGATATAGATAGGTACATTGACTAGAAAGGTCAACTACAGTAGTAGCTCGCCAGCGACGCATAGACGTTGGCCGGCTCTCCAGCCCCAGCCCCAGGCCCTTGCGCTGCTTCGTGGGGGACTCGTCCCTGGGCCCTGCCGACATGAAAAGGTGAGTGACGCGACTGTGGAGCTGGAGAGCTATGCTATCGAGCGCGCAGAGGCGCTGAGGAGATACATGGTCAGGAGTGCAGTGATACACGATATCAGAGAGTGCACTAGACTCAACGACGTACAACAGGGCGGCGACTTTGCGTGTAGTGAACTAGTGATGGCATGGTGGTGGGTGACGTGAAAGAAAGGGAAACGGAAACCAAACCAAACTTTGACGCGCGAACTATACATGCCGGCTGGGCTCAAAATGACTAGCTAGGCGTATTTCAATTTTCAACTTCGACGAAATATCTACCTAGGTCAAATTCGCAGATTCACGGAACTTTTTCCTGGAGTTTCTTCGATGTTTTCACAATTCTCGCTGGTTTGGAAAAAGTTTCTGAGTTTAGGAATTGCACAATTAATAAGATAATTTGGTATCTGCATTTCCCGATCATCCCACCAGATCCCACACTCTGAGCCAGCTGGCGCCATATCTCGCCTCTGCACCATATCTCGCCAGAGGCACTTTTCACTGGGTGCCATGGACATTTATTCCTATGGAGCTACTCACTTTGTCGCCACTGACAACAATGTTTGCATCTCGTACATTTACAGAGGATCATGCAGGGTCCCTGAAGTACCACTGCGTCGGGACTAGCATTCACGTTTTTTTTGTTTTTTTTTTACAACAATACTGTAATGACTTGGTCACATTCCTCCGACCTGCCCGGTGCCTCGCATATTTTTAGGGTGAGGTGGCAGGTCTTTCCAGGTCTTATTTTGTTAGGCCCAAAGCACACAAGCCAACCGTAAAGTTATAAATGCTGTTATTGAACATGAAAAACATTGTGCAACCCCACCTTGTCCTACCACTCAGCGATACACATCTTCGTTGTGAGATACATGTTATCATTCCATCTGGTAGCGGCAGCCCTTGCCTGCTGCAGGTGACGGCACATTGTAAGCCGTGTGGGGGCAAAGGTTACATTCTCACGCCATAGCTAGGTGTTACAGACACATTTCCCTCCCTGGTTGTCGGTGGACAACTACGGCGGCATGGGGTAATGTCCGCAAAACCAACAACTGTTACACTCAGGCCCCAGTGGGTTGACTCTCTTATGTCAGTTCATTTCCCTATATAATAACGTATATCTGCACTAGTGATGGGCACGGCTCGGCCCAGGCCGAGCCAAACCAGGCCCAAGCCGTTGGCACATCCGGCTCCAGGGCCTGGCTCAGGTTTTGACAGGCCAGAGCGAGCCAGGAAGCCAGGGCCTGCGGGCACTTAAATACGATCTTCGGTCGCCGAAAAGGACATGTGTGCTCTGATACTGGCACGTACATAAAACGTTTTTCATGATATCTATAGTATAAAGTTCTAGGGGGGGCGGTTGTGGGCTCACTATATGAAAACAGCACGCTCTGCTGACATAAGCCTGACATAATCCTGACTAAGATGCAAACAAACCACGCACTATGGCGGGCTTGAATGCGAGCGGCGCAGCCGCGAGCAGCGTCTAATCCTGACTAAGACGCTGTGCACGACGCGCGTTCTCTACCCCTGCCATCACGCTCTCCCACCGTCCTCCCAGCGTGCTTCTTTCATATCTATTTCTGTCTCAGGTATGTTCTCACCTCCTGGATCAATTGACTGACCCTGATGAGGCATGCAGAAGCTTTTCATTCACTGGTGTGTCTCTTCATTTAATTTTCGCTTTTTTAACTCATT
>WHVA01000743.1:0-42006 GCA_015179125.1 Gautieria morchelliformis
CTGGAATAGGTAGAGGCTGCAGCAGACCAATTGGTGCATGCCTTCGAGGTTTGGCCTTTGGCAAATGTCACAGCTTACTACAAATATCTTGACATCCCTACTCATTCTGGGCCAGTAATAAGTGGAGGATAATTTGTTGTAAGTCCTGTGATATCTGGCGTGAGCTCCTTCAGTGATTTGTCGTGGATTTCACTAAGAAGCCTTGCTTGCTCACTCCTGGGAATGCATAACCTGTTATTCCCATTCCAATCTTCGAAGTAAAGTAAGCCAGTCTCACTTTCAAAGAACAAGGGTTGTTTTGGATTGCTCCAATTTGACTCGTTCCTTAATTCTGACAGTACTTTACTGAAGTAAGGGTCTGAGGTATAACCATCTACATTTTTTGGATTTCTTCCTGAGATAAGCTCGTAACCAGATGAAGCTTTTGCAGCTGTGAACGGAGAGTGATTGAGTCTGCCAAGTTGGTGTGAGCTTGTACCGCAGTAGAATATGTTTCGGGCAAGGTTCTCGAGCTCTCCTCTTCGAAGTCAGCCATTAGACGTAAGGTTTTGGCTTCGAATTCAGGAGAATCTCTGAATAGAATTCGGAAGAGAATCCTGCTCGGAATCCAGGATAGTAGGAATGGAATCGTCAGAAGAAGGTCCATCTTGAAAAGGGACATTCCTTCTGAGTCGAGAAATACGATCCACATTAGAATGCACATGTCCAGCTCTGTGCACAATTTTTAAGTCTGGGTAGGCTGCAAAAACTGTGCCCCAGGTCAATAGTCTCCGATTGACGTTCTGGAAGGTACGACTCCAATGAGGGCAGCATGATCGGTAATGGCTATCACTTTTCCCCTTCAATATAGGGTTGAAATTTGATGAGACCATCACGTAATGCTAGGGCTTCCCTTTCGGTGGGAGAATAGTTACTTCTTCTGGCTTCAGAGTCTGGACCAGTATGCAATTACTCTTTCCACGGAAACGGTGGTGTTTTCAAAGTCCTTGTCCCAGATACCAGGGGTAGGAAGTGGCTCATCCTTAGACACTGAGATAACCAGTTGCGGAACAGGTTGTCCATTATCAAAAGCAGTTTTGAGCTTATCGTATGCCTTGGTACCTTTAAGGTCTCTGATTTTGATTGGTTGGACCTGCTGAAGTATAGCAGCCATGCCGACATCACAGGCATCAGAGTACACTCTGTAACGAGTTCTGGGATGGCATAAGCTTTGACAGGTGCACTGACTAAAGCTGTTTTAGCCAACTCAAAGGCTTCTTGTTGTGTGTTACCCCAGCTCCAGGTGGAACCTTTCTTTAAAAGTTCAAATAGAGGAGCCACCATCCAGGCATAAAATGGATGTATGAGGAAAAGTAAACCATCATGCCAAGGAATGTTTGCAACTCATGAACATTCTTAGGTTCGGCCAGTTCTAGGATAGCATCAACCTTTTCCTTGTGAGTGGACAAACCCAGCCGTGAAACCTTCTGTCCTAACAGCATAAGCAACTGATAGGCAAGATGGCACTTAGCGGGTGACAGCGTGATTCCAGACCTTTCAATAGCACTAAAAACCTTATCAAGGTGAGCTAAGTGTTCTTTGAAGGTTTTGGAATAAATAACGATGTCATCAATGTACACCAGTGCAAAGATCCAGAGAAAGGTGCTAGGACACCCTGCATGACTCTTTGGAAAACTGCTGGCCCGTTTCTATACCCAAAGGCAGACGCCTGAAGTGGTACAGTCCTCGGTG
This sequence comes from Gautieria morchelliformis, assembly GCA_015179125.1. Classification (NCBI taxonomy): domain Eukaryota; kingdom Fungi; phylum Basidiomycota; class Agaricomycetes; order Gomphales; family Gomphaceae; genus Gautieria; species Gautieria morchelliformis. The sequence goes on from WHVA01000743.1 coordinate 1,732, forward strand.
AGTCTGGAACGCAGTTTTCTCCTTGGCATTGTCAGCCATTTGCAGTTGCGTAAAGCCTGCCAATGCATCCAAGGTTGAGAGCCAACGGGATCCTGTAAGTGCCTGTAAGATAGCATCTTGCCTAGGCAGAGGGAACTCATCAGGCACGACTACTTCATTAAGTTTTCTGTAGTTGATGCACATTCTAGGTTTTCCATTACGATAAGATATCAATGCTGGAAAACCCCAAGGGCTTTTGGATGGTTCGATAACTCCGAGGTTAATCCATGCATCCATCTGCTTGTCAATGAGTTCTGTCTTAGTGGGAGAGGCATTATACGGAGGGAGAGAAATTTCCTTAGTATCAGGACGTAAGGTAATTTCGACCTTCGCATTATAGTGTCCAAGCCTGCCATCTAGACCAAATGCATCTTTGTGGGAGAGAATGAGGTTCTGAAGTGCTTTCTAATTAGACTGATCGAGTTCTGGAGAGAAGTCAATTTCATCTAACAGTCGCTGTTCTGGAATGTCCTCCATAGGTGCTTCTTGTGTCTTAGGACCTCCCTGAACCACTTCGCCTGCAGCTTCCGAAGCAGTGCTTGCTGAAGGGTTACCTGGCTCAGAGTTGTATTGAGCTAGGGCCCATATGAGTCTAGCATGAGACAAGAAAGACTCTAACTGCTCTGGATCCATATTTGCAACTGTATCAAGCCAACTAGTAGGATTTCTAGCATGACCTAAGAGTTGTCCTTGATGAATGGTAACAGGTTGAGAAGAAAAGTTACACACATGTAACCGTGGGTTATTACGAGATACAATAGCATCTGTAATTCCGTAAAAATCTTCTGGACCTCGGTTGGAATGAAGTATCTTTTCGACAAAGACTTCGTTACCATTACCAGGGAAGTATATGGAGACAGGTACGAGAGATGCTGATTCAGGAGGAATCGTGATCGGATATAGGGCTCTTACGCTTGAGTCGGATATAAGAGCTCTTTGCCTTTTCCTATATTTCTTAAGATGCCTGTGAGCCTTGAACTTCACAGTGAGAGAAGTTAAGTTTGGCAGAGTCCTAATTTTGAAGGAATGTCCCGCTTCATCTTGTAAAGGAGTGCTGATTGAATTCTCGATTTTGGTTTTACGACCGGTATCCCCAAATAAGAGATAGCTATCGGAACCTTCACGGATCAGAGAAATCGAGTATTGATCAGCGAAATCATTTCCAAGGATAACTGGAGTGGTCATGCCTTTAACGACATAAGCTTCCACTTCAAGCTGAACAGGACCAGCATCCGAGTCAAAGAATAGGGGAATAGTAACATATCCCGAAATTTTTGAAGTGCCAGTAACTTGAATTAGGTTAACCTTCTGACCTGTCTTGATTTTGGGAAGATTCTCCATAGAGCTAAGAGCTTTTTGAGAGATAAGGGTAATGTCTGAACCAGAATCAGCAACTAGGGCTTGTTGATTCTTTCCATATTCACCCAACCAAACATTAGCCGTTGAAGCAGAGGATCCGAGGAAAGCACAACCTGCAGGTCTGGACATAAACCTCCTGAGTTTAATCAGAGAGTTTGGGGCCCAACTTTTTAGATTGAGGTTCCGTAGATATGCTAGCACGTGTTTGGTGTCTTTCTGTAATCTTCTTCTTTCTTGGCGAGTCATAGAGTTAGACTCTCCAGAGCTAGATGAAGGGTTGCTCTTAGAATCATAGGATCCCCCCAGAGTAGATGCATCCTCTGACGGGCTCACTTGCTTAGCAAGCTGACAGTGAGCTTCCGGAGTCTGAGGGGTTTCGTGAAAATCCGATTGGGGTTCTTCCGATTCCGCTGCAGCTTCCGAGTTAACAGAGTTAGCATGGGCAAGGTCAGGGTCAAATTCATGTTCCGACTCATGAATGGCATCGAGGTACAAATCCTCATAGGCCACGTCAGCGTTGTCCTCCTCAATAGAGGATTGAGTAAGATGGGAACGAGCTGTAGACTTTGCATGTTTACACTCATTGTCCCAATGCTTACTACTTCCGCAATGCTTGCATGGCCTAGCTCCCTTTGATTCAGGAGTGGATCTCGTAGACACATTAGAATCATCCTTAGGATACTTAGGAGGGCTCAGCTTAGACAACCATCCCACCAAATGAGATCTAGCATCTCGGAACGTTCTGTCCGAAGAATTTCTAGAGTCAAACCGGGGTTTGGATTGTAAAGCATTCTCCAAACTTCTAATGTGTCTTTCCATACTATCACCTGAGGTGAAAGATGGATGAGACAAGGATTCCTCATGGTACTTGATGGCAGACTGGAATTCAACAGCATCTGCACACCTATGAGCATCAATGACGGTATGCCAATAGGAGGGTGCCCTGTTCATGATTTCCATAATGAGTTCTGAGTCAGTCAGCTTACTGACAAACCTCAGCAGCTCTGCCTTTCTAACGTAATACTCACTAGGAGTCTCATTAGAATGACTAGCTTCTCGGAAAGTAGCACGAGTAGCTCTTGCTTTCTGTCTGTCTAACCATGCTCGGTTCATGTAATACGCTCCGATTACGTCTCTGATTGATTTCCAGTCTGTGGTGGCTTCTTGACGATGTGACAGAGGCAAGGAAAAGAACCAATGTTCCGCACCCTTGCGAAGTCTCAGAGGGACAATACGTCCCAGCTGTCTGAAGACTGTGGCAGAGTTTTGAGAAAGGTGATTCACTTTCAAAATCCACTGTGCTAATGTGTCAGGGTTGCCATCCCATTCGGGGACCACATCAGTTTTAGATTAAGATATCAATTAGTGCCTTTAACAAGTGGAATTCTATTGCTCAGTGATTGAAACCACTGTGTTCATCCTTCTTCTGTGCGCTGACTAAACCTTTCAAGGTGCGTCCAGCACTGATGAATGAGGGTCACGTGACCGCGTCGACAGAAGAACGGCATCGATCCAAGGGATAGTCAAATCAAAAGCGTTCGCTTTTAAGGTGGTATAGAGTAAACAGTGATAGTAGACTCTCAACGAAGATTTGGAATAAACTATCAAGATCTGAGCTCTGTAGCTATCAAACAAGACTACAGCAATTTCAGGAGGCAGAATAATCGATTCTGGATGATATCGTTCATACATGTGTACTAGCTATTTATACTATATTGATAGTAACTACTAGTGTTCAAGATATTGGATGGATGCGTCGAAAAACTACTTTGTAACTAAGGGGTGACTAATTTATAGTCATAAGGTCATGGGGTGATGGGGATGGTGTTAGGATTGTCTGGGCCTTGAAATAGAGATCTGTACCTAGTATACAAAGCCCCTGTCCACATGATGTTAAGATAGTAATCAGTCAGACGTGTCATGATATTAGAATAGAAAAATGGATCTGAGTCTACCCTGCCCAGCATATATGCTGGTCTTGGAGATGGGGCCGCTGTCTCTGTGCCCTTTCTGTGGGGCAGCTGATTGAATATGTATACTGCAGGTGACTTTCTCAGGTCGCTCCACAGTATCTCATACCCCTGCGCAGTCTATTATTTTCTGCGGCGTTTGGTGCCCGCACCCCTCGGTGCCTATGGCCTGGCGCCTGTCGACGTCATGGCCGATGCCATCACCCGATAGGCGCGCCGTCACTGATCGACCGCACGTGGTCGATGCTCGAACTCCTGTATATCACCTGATTTGTGAGTAATATAGCATGACATAAATTTCGTGTGATCGTCGTCTGTGCCGACGTCTATCATGAATATAATTTTTTGTTTCTTTTGTTTTTTCTTTTGTTTTCTTTCTTTCTTTATTAGTTTCTTTTATATATAAATGATTTGGAGTGAAATAATTGTGTTTGTCACAACAATCAGGACGTAGTTTGTTATCAAAATAGGCCTCCAGCTTACTTTGGCTAGGTAAGGCATCAACACTAGGTTTACCACCTTTATTGCTATCCCCCCGGTCCAGATTAGGGCCATTTCCTCCGCCGCCATCGTCGCCGTCAGGAGGACCTGAATCACCAGGTCTGCCAGGCGGGTTACCTCTTCCTCCCGAAGGGAATGAAGGAAGTTTAGATGGGTAACGAGAAGGAGTGGGAGGTGGATCCGAAGACTCTTCATCATCTGAAGGCTCGTCTCCAGGAGGTGGTGCGCCTCCAGAAACTCCATAAGTCCTATCAGGGGCTGCAGAAGTCTCAGGGATGCTGAAGATAGTCCTCCTCCTGTTATCAGCAGGAGTTTGGAACAACTCTTCCAAGCCATCCGACCCAGTAAGCTTGGTCGGGTTCTGATTATAAGGTGAATGAATAGTCAAAGATGGTCTAGGCCCACGCGTGTAGGCAGTTGACTGTCTTCTTCTAACCTGATCATGGTCTATGGGGAGACTATGTTCAGTGTCACCTTGAGAGGTAATAGGGACATCTTTCTGAGGAAAGACTGGCTCACAAGCTACCCTTAGAGGCCTAGACATGTGAGGGGGAGTATCATGCTCGAAAGCAGGAGTCTCCTGAACAGTCTTAACTGTTGCCTTGTTGAAGCGTTTATCTGCTGCCAGCTTTCTCTTCAAAGCATTATATGCAGCAGTGTAGCGCATGTGAAATATTTCAGGGTTGGCAGACATTTCCTCAAGATCTGGTAACGACAGGGAAGCAAAGTCTTCCCTTGACGGTTTCCAGGTTCATTTGGATTTTGCCACTGCATCCCAATAGAAGGCTAAGAAATTTTCAACATCTTCCCGCAAAGCGACAAAGATTATTTCCAGAGACTTAGCTTCCCACAGGGAGTCTGAAGGCCATTCCTTAGGTAGAGAAGGAATAGGCATAGATGGAAGGTTTAAGTCCTGCAAGACACCTTTCCGGTCTTCAGCAAGACAGGTTAAGTGATCATACATGGTTTTATACTTAAACGGTTCAACGTAATATCCTATAGCATTCTGACCAGAGATACGACCAGGATGGCCAAGTAGAACTGAGTCCAGCATAGCCATTTCGTATCTGAAAGCCCCTTCTGCTGCACGAGATAGAACTCTAGGTGTGGGCACCTTAGAGCGGTCTATTGCAATCTCGGCTAAAGACAGTAAGTGGTCTCTTCTGATAGAAAGGTTACGATCAGACCTTAGCTCTCTCCTTCTACCCGCAGCCTTGAAAGACCTGAAAGGCTCAGAAGGCACTATACAGACGTCCTTAAGGGACTCCTGTAATGGGTATGCAAATGCCCATTGAACAGGTGACTGAGATGCATCGGATTCACGAGCAAACGAAGTCTCGAGAATGCTGGCTTCAGCTTCCTGAGGAGTATCCAACAATGGATCCTCCAATGGATTGTTAGTGGGTGTGACAGAGTCACGATGATGATGAATAGTAGATGAAGACATACCCGAGTTTCTGAAAGAAGCGAGTTTGTCACGAAGACGAAACGATTCGAATCGAGGTGCGGTTTGGTTCGGTGTTGAGCAAGGGTTGAGATAAGGTAAAGGTGAAGGAGGAGAGGTAAGCGTAGAGTAAGGATAAGTACCGTCTATTGAAAGTTTCCTAGAGGAAGCTTCTAAAGAGCGGGACACGAGGTTAAGCATGGACTGTGTTATTGCGGTTTTGGAGACCTCAGCAATGGTAGTAAATTCTACACTCGAAACGCTGCTAAGTGATTCCCAGAACGTCCACCAGTGTTTTGGAACCCTTCAAGACTTTGGTGTTATTGCTAACACTTCAATCTATCAGAACATGTCGTTTACGAGACTCAAAGAATATTAAACAATGCTGCAGCACAACTCCGGAAATAATTTAATATTTGTACCTTGGTTGCAATCCACGTAAAAACTAGTCCAAGTTAATACGGATGGAAGGCAATACGTTTCTTAGCAGCACTGAACAATAAACTAAAAGAATGTAGGTTCAAGGACACTATCAGGGTCCAAGCGTATTCCAAAATATAAAGGAATGTACTTAGCAGGCGAGTTTATAAATGGACTGCCCTGATAATCTACCAGCGCACAGCAATAAAACGAGGGATGAATGAGTTTTAGAAGTGACTTGTGAAAGTCTCTAATCAGGAAAATTGACTGATCAGATCGTCTCGGGTATTGGAGTGTGAATGGCAAGACTATTAATTGACAGACTCACTCTGTAGAATTACACCCGGAGGATTAGTCTAGGTGGCTAAGCAGAAAAGTATCTACTTCACAAGGAATTAGACACTAAAGTAAGTGAATAACCCTAGCTGGGATTAGCAGCTTAGTAAGATGCAAGTCACACGAGGTCACGTGGATAGAAGATGTTAGATTGCTAGATGATGCTTCAAGGAGGTCAGAATGGCCTCCTTTTATATTGTAAAATACACAGGATTACATAAAATGGGGTTCTTCTATCTATTAGGCGAGTGATGTCATAAGTAAATATTTGCACTGCTGAAACACACCCTTGTAACTATTGTGGCGTGTTTGTGCAAAGAAATTGGAAATAGATAGCCAATCACCTTCCCTGGTTTGCACAGCCTTACACAGCCTTTCACAGCCTTGCACTGCCCTGCACAGCCCTACACAGCCGCTATGACATCAAGGGGCCTATTTGGTGTCGTAGCGTTGCGTTTGGAGGATCCTTCATCCAATAGGCTTTATCAAACCTGCACCCTAGTTTTGGCTTTGTACATCTTTGTGTGACTTTGTACGCAGCCTTGCACAGCCATGGTTGCTATGATGCAAGTCATGTGCCAGCTGGGTTTGAATTGCACAGGCTTGTGTAAGCGGTAGGGGACACATTCAGACTCAGTGGCTGAGTTTGAGTGAGCCAAGGTACCGGAGTTGTAGGTGCTTGAGTGCCTGTAACTCCGAGTTTACGGTTCGTGGGAAGCTCCGGTCGGAGTTTGAAACTGAGCGGCTGTGGCAGAGTTGTGGACGTGTGTGGGTTCATAACTCTGCCTGACAGAATAAGGAGTTTTTGAGCCAGGGAAGCCAAGTTAAATGGCGAAAAAATAAGAGGAAATTCAAGGAATATTTGAATAGAGTTCTCCCAACAATAGCCACGTGTATTAGCTACTATCAGCTGGGAAAACAGGGTTTTAAAGCGATTTTAATCCTTTTTTCGCGAGGCTTTTCATTAGCAACGGTTCCCACACAAAGCCAGCCATCCCATTCTGGAACACTTTATCTCAGTTTCTTTGTCAATACACTCCCAGAGGAGTATGATGCGATCACTAATACCATTGACTGGGATAATGACATGGTGGCGGAATTGGTTAGTAATTTGCATAAAGTAGAGATAAAGAGGGGTATGCGTACTGTGGCAGAGGGGTCAGTGTTTTTTGTGCCAAAGAAAAAGACACAACAGCAGAAGCCCAGATCCACTTCAATGCCTCTCAAGGCACCATGCAGGGCACAAAGGGGAGCATGCTGAAGAAGTCCTCAGGATGCTCTGGCAAATGCTATAATTGTGGAGGTCAAGATCATTTCGTGAAGAATTGCCCCTCTCTGAAGAACAAGAGGGATGGCAGTTTGCAGCAAGACACAAAGAAGGACTCACCATCTGGGGATCAGGACATTGTCAGGGGAACGCCCTTCTGAAGCCATTCCCAAGCTTGGCCCTGGTCTGGGCCTGAGCATGCCCAGAGCCCCCTACCCACCACTGCTTCCACCTCGGTCCCAAAGCTGAGAGCTTGGCCCCTCAGCCGTGGCTTCTATTCCCAAGTGGTGCCAGAGTTGTGTGCAGGGTTGTACACATTAGGTGATTGCCATGGAGGTCAGGGTCAGTGTTGTAAGGGCAACCCTTCCTAGACAGTGGAACTCACATGGTCTGGCAGAGGAGGATCTAAAGTGATGAATAAGAGCTATCTATATGACATACAACTCACCTGGCAGAGGAGGATCCAAAGAGGAAACCTAAGGTCCTCTGCTGCCAGCACACTACTTATATACCTCACGCCCTTGATCGAAGTCAGGGACTCCCGCTCTACTCCTGATGTAAGTCCAAACCCCCACAGCACTTGCTTAAGACACTTGACTCAACCCATGACCTTGGTGTGTTACGACCGTTCCGCTCAACCACCTCCGCCACTGTAAATAACCTAGATACCATACATGTACGCTAGTTATTACATAATCACAGTGGGCCCCTTAGGGACCCACTGTATAGTTTATGCGTGGGAACCTGTATGGGATCCTGCTTTGCCGGTCAAATAGGAGAAATTCCATGTATTTTCGAAATAGTGACCTTAAAATATAGCATACAGGTATTGCTATCATTGGGGATGAACTATTTAAACTTCCTCTAATTTCCTACCATTTCTTCGCCATTTATAATGAAGTCTTTGGCTCAAAACACTTCTATTCTGTTGCAGCAGAGTTATGAACCCACATGCACAACTCTGCTTATTCAAACTCCGACGCGCGCGAGCCCGAACTCGAGCCTGTGGACACTTACGCACCCACAAACTCTGGCCAACCTACCGGTTCGGACTCAGCACTCTGGAAATAGCAATTTATTCCCAAGCCTCCACAACACAGTTTGTGCAATACAAACTCTGCCCAACCTATGCTACCATAGCAACAAGGCTATGCTAGGCTGTGCTGTGCCATAGTTACACTCACATTGGGTCCACAAGATACAACAATCTCTTGATAGTTTAGCTAAGAATCCCCCATGGTCACATGACTATCACATGACCTCAAAAACAGCTCAAAGTCACCTGATCATCCACAGTCACCTGACAATCACCTGACCTCAAAGTCACCTGATTATCTACAGTCACCTGACAATCACCTGACCTCAAAGTCACTTGATTATCTACGGTCACCTGACAATCACATGACACCATCACATGACCTCAATCCAGCTTGAAGTCACATGACTTTCCTTCATCACATGATAATCACATGAGCGTGGGAGTTTCTTACATACTCTTAGCTTTACTGTCACAGAGCTGTGACTTTAACCCAATATAGCAATAGAACCTTCCACAGCCTTCCAATAGTTTCCAAACCTTTCCTGAAGCTTCTCTAAGCTTCCACAAGGTTCTTCACAGTAGTAGAAGCCTCTACAAGGTTCCTAGCAGTAGTTACATAAGCTAGATAGATGCAGTATAAATAGCCTGCAGTTTTAGCAGTGAATCAGCCAATACATCATCATCTACTATCCATGTACCTCGTGTGACTTGCCAAGCTTGCACAGCTTACTAAGCTGCTAACCCCAGCTAGGGTTATTACACTTACTTAGTGTATTAATTCTCAGTTAAGTAGTTGCGTTTCTACTTAGCCACCCGGACTAACACTCCAGGTGAAATTCTGCAGAGTGAGTCTGACAATCAATTTCCTTGTCAATTAGCTCTCCAAGACCCGAGACGAACTGATCAGTGACTTTCCTGTTCAGTGACTTTCACAAGTCACTTCTTAAACCCTAGTCACTCGTTTATTGCAGTACATTGATGTTAATGGGGTCAGTCCACTTACAAACTCTCCTGTGAAGCCATTCCTATCTTTTTGGAATACTTGGACCCCGATAGTCGTCCTCGAACCTACAGACTTTTAGTTTATTGTTCAGTGCTGCTAAGAAACGTATTGCCTTCCATCCGTATTAACTTGGACTAGTTCTTACGTGGATTGCAACCAAGGTACAAATATTAAATTATTTCCGGAGTTGTGCTGCAGCATTGTTTAATATTCTTTGAGTTTTGTATACGACACGTTCTGATAGACCAAAGTGTTAGCTCTGACACCGAAGTCTTGAAGGGTTCCAAAACAGAACCGGCCAGCGGTTCCCATCGCATCTTACTCCTATACTGTCACTACGTAGCATCAGAATACCACACACTGGTTAAGTTCTGTGTGCCCTTGTGACTCAAGGCCTAAGATCGTCATCTTTACACCTTTTTGAACTATCCTGCGGTTGATCGCCACGCGACCAACCGATTGTGGATTTGAAGCAATCTTGAAAAAGATCGCTGCGTTGACGACTAAACATCGTTGAGACCCTCCAGTAGACCTTCTACTGTCAGCTGCGAGCGTGATGATTCCACGCAGTCGAAGACGGACACAAGCGACAAGCTCGCGGTCCACACCACAGGTGCAGCCCAGCGACACGACAGCTGATGCTACCCTTGACCAAGAGTCCAGGATGTTAGAAGACGGAGAGATCGTAGATCTCACCGCCCTCGTCCCCCCAGTGGAAGATGAGGAAAATCCCGACCACGTCTCGTCGAATGTGGCTGAGGAAGAGACAACACCAGGAACCAGCCGGCGCCGCCCCCCCAATCCCCTCTGCCCAGAGACAAAGGAAAGGGCAGAGAAGTATCGCCGTCGTCAGACGGCAGAGCATCAACGTCGAGGCGGGCACAAAGCCACGACTCAAACCGCCGCTCACGAAGTAGAGCGACGACGATCGTCCCTGAAGGGGGACGACGGCAAAAAAGACGAGCCCCAGACGATGGTCAGGGCTCGGAATACTTGAGCTCCAGTCGCAAGAGCTCGAGAGCTCACACCATCGACCATGAGACGGCAGAGGCCCTGAACAAGCAGGTGCAGGCTGCGCTGCACTGAAGCACGCTGACGCACCACAAGCACGATCAGCTGGCATCGCAGCTTGACAACGCTGCCTCCGCCTTAATGGCAATAGGCAAGGAACTCCACCAGGCAGAGGAGATCAGGCTGCAAGACGCAGCCACGCTGGAGGACGTCCAGAAGGCCCTCCGCCCACGTGGGGGACGCGACATAACACGTCCGAGCTCACAACAGTCCGCAGCTAACGAACGCGGTCACGACGCAGAAGACCCGTGCTGAAAGGAGCGGGACAAGCAGCGAATGCCGATGCCAGCCGTCCCGGTCGAACAGGACGTGAGGTTCAGGAATGAACTTCAAGAGCAACCGGCTGCCCCAATGACAGGACGTGAGGTTCAGGAATGAACTTCAAGAGCAACCGGCTGCCCCAATGGACAGCCGTAAGACGATCCAACAGATCGTCAGGGAACAGGTCGCCTCAAAGCCTGACTCTGAAATGACAACCGAGAGCTTAGAGCTTGAAGTCACGCACTGGCAGCGTAAAGAGGCCGCAGCCACACGCCACCATACACAGGCCCTCGAGCTACTAGCGAGGAACGCTGAGGAAGCGGTGGCCCACAGCCACACCGCTCAGCTGCCCGACAAGCAGCTCAGGCGAGCCATACAGGACGCACGGCAGGCACGCACAGCCTACAACAGCAGGCTGCAGATCCGCAACATGGGACTGACCGGGGATACCAGGCACAAAACACCCCCGGACCCGAGAGCACGGAATGCTCCCGATCCCGAGCCCGATCCGGGCCCGGGGCCCGTCAGGGCATACAACAGCCTGCCCCGCGTGGCGTCACAGCCGCACAAGCGATCCATGGCCCCAACGGAAGGCCAGGGAATCCCTGACCAGGCTGACGTCGTACCAATGGAGCCGTACGACGGGATCACACGGATGATCTGCGTGGCGTTAGCAGATGCCGCGGACACAGACCTGGAGAAGTCTGCTAGCGAAAGCCGGCGTGAAATTGGCTCACCCCGAGCCATACGCCGGGGGATCTGACCTCGAAGAGTTTGAGATCTTCGTGGCAGCCATCCTACGATGGCTGAAAATGAATTGCCTCCTAGGGCCAACCAGCATAGACATGCAGGTCGGCTACGTGGGCACTCGCCTCACCGGCGAAGCCCAGGAGTGGTTCCTTCAAAACATAGAATGCTTCGATCGCCAGGTCCGCAACTGGACGCTGGAAACTGTGATGCAAGGCCGTCAAAAAAGGTTCCTGCACACACTGACGTACCATCACGCATGGAATAAATTCGACGCGGTCATGCAGGGCATGAAAACCATTCAGGAGATGCTGAACGAGCTCACGAAATACACGGCACGTATGATACAGCCGCCAGACGATTACATGTTCCGGAGACAGTTCGTGTCGGCACTGTGTGAAACACTGCACAACGAAGTCCTCAAAAGGGCTACAATGCCGAGAGCAGCTCAATAGAGCAACTCTTCGAGACGGCCCGGATGATTGAGGAGGCATCCCGATACAACATGGGGATGCGCCGTGCAGAGAGCGCAGTGGCAACGGCAAGCGCTGCCCGGCTCACAGGGAGCAAGCCATTGACACAGACGGGCCTGACCAGGCCCAGCCTGTTCTCAAGAAGTGGAACGGCGCAACAGCCGCCGCCCCCACGCCCAGCACAAGCTGGACGCCCGCCTGAAGCTAAACAGCCTCAAGCATCAGGATCGTCCTCGCGACCTGCCCCACCAGTGAAGGCGTTGGGCCGACCTAACGATCGGCCCAGCGGCAGCCAAAGCAGCACCACATGCTTTGAATGCAGCCAACCTGGCCACAAAAGAGCAGAATGCCCCCGGCTTAAGTCCGGCATCAGGACAGCGGCCACGAGGTACGAAGAAGAAACCGAAGATCCGGAGACGGATCTCGGGCAAAATTCTCTCCATCAAATTGATGAAGAGGGGGAGGGTGATCCCCAACACAACAACACTCCGGTGTCAAGATTGGTTTTTAGGCGTTAATATTGTGTATTAGTGAACACAGCAAATGCCCGAATAACTTGTGCGAATAAGTATGCCATTTGGCAAATAGGTGAACCAATAAATGTTCACAAGATAAGAGGGTTGCCCGAATGGAGCTCACCCTAACTACAGTCGTAGCGAAATAGCTTGTGGCACTTGATGATGTAACGTACAAGGTGTCACGGAAGGGCCGTCTAAGTAGCGACAGTCCCTTCGCCGGCGAAGGTGCTCCTTCGGAGCCCTTCGCCGACAGCACAGAAAATAGTTCGAAGGCTAAGGTAACGAAGATGGAGTATGAGAACTCACCAGTGATGCCTAAGTCCTCTTCTGGTCGAATATAGAAATCTCTCGGAGGAGGCTCAAGACGATGATCACAGCTAGGTCAAGTTTGCACAAGATGGACTGTAGGAACTCGGTTTGGGCAAGTAGGAAGTTATATGCCAGATATGAACGGTGGGACTTGCAGGAGATTAGTAAACTATTTAATGTTCTCCTCAGTGATAGTCAACACTGAGTAATATAAAGGAATGCTACCTATTTAATGTTCTACATGTTTTTTCAGTTTCATACTATGGAAGTACACTATTAAACTCACCTCCTCAGTGATAGTCAACACTGAGGAGGGGAGGCTGCGCATGGGCTTGTTTCACTCGCATATACGAAGTTCCGGCACTTAAGCGCCCTTGAGGCACTGGTGTGCCGTGATAAGCGCCCATAGAACGTAACACATTAGTGAACAGCCGCAGCTCAAAAAGGAAACTTGTCCACAAGCACCCACAAAGGGTCGGTTGGACAGAACATGAAAAGGAGTAGTAATACAGCCTCGAAAAAATCAAAGAAAATTGTGAAAGGCATAGAATGAATGTCAGCATAGTTTCAGGTCAAAATCGAGAGAAAGAACAACAGAAATGTTAGGTTTGGAGTCTGGTGCACATATGCACCCAACACGCCCCCTCAAACCTAATATATACTGAGTTTTTCGTTGAGCATTTTGACCCGTGGATTTGGTAACCCTTTTGTGAGGATATCTGCCAACATTTGGGCTGTTGGCAAATATTCAATTTTGACTTCTTTGTTTTCGATTGTATCTCGAATGAAATACAAACGAATATCGAAATGCTTCGTCCTAGCATGTTGTTGATTGCCATAGGCAATCGTAATGGCAGACTGATTGTCTGAAAAGATTTTGACTGGTGAATTCAGTGGTTGGAATATTTCAGAGATGAGATGGCGCATCCATAGAGCCTCTTTTCTCACATGAGTTAAGGCAATGAATTCAGCTTCAGTTGATGAGAGGGCTACGATGGATTGCTTCTGGAAACTCCATGATACAGTCCCTCCATCGATCTGAAAGACATAAGCCGAATAAGAATGCCTATGCTCTTGCGAAGCCCAATCAGCATCTGCATAACCAACCAGTCCTTCTCGATTCTTTCCAAGTGTTAACTTGTAGTCTTTCGTAGTCTTCAAATATTTAAAGACTCGTTTGACTGCAGTCCAATGTGTGCCACCTGGATTTTTGAGGAATTGAGATAGTAGTGACACCGCAAATGCAATGTCTGGTCGAGTGGCTACTGCTGCCACATGAGTGATCCGATTGCTTGCCTATATGGCATCTTCGCCATGGCATTCTTTCCTTGCTCAGTTTGAGGGCATTGGTCTTTTGATAGCTTTAGATTCGGGTCCAGAGGTGTACGACATGGTTTGGCGTCTTCTAGATTGAAGCGCTTGAGGATTTTCTCAATGTATGCAGGTTGAGAAATCGATATCGTCTTGTTTTCCCAGTCTCTCTCGATTTTAAGATTGAGTAACCAGTGTATCTCGCCCAGATCTTTCATACTAAAGACCTGTTTGAGACTATCTTTTACTCCATCGAGAGTCGATTGGTTTTCAGCAGTGATGGTCAGGTCATCAACTGCTGTTGCAATGATTGCATAGCCTCTGGCATCTCGTCTATAAAACACAGCTGCATCAGAAGCTGATTTCATGAATCCTAGCTTCATAAATTCGCTGCTTAGACATTTATACCATTCCCTTCCAGATTGCTTTAGCCCGTATAGGGCTTTCTTGAGCAGGAGCACCTCGTCTGTATTCTCACTCTCATATCCATACGGCTGCTTCATATAGATAGGTTCGGGCAGTGTTGCATTGAGATAAGCATAATCTACGTCCATTTGATGTATAGGCCAATCGTTTCTGGCTGCAATTGCGCATATGACCCGTAAGGAGCTGAGTCGTGCAACAGGAGAGTAGGTTTCATCATAATCGACTCCAAAGCTTTGTGTGAAGCCTTGGGCGACCATCCGTGATTTAGGTGTGATGGGAGTTCCTTGAGGATCACGTTTCCAGAGGAAAACCCATCGGTTACCTACAATATTGGTGTCTGATGGTGGTTTGACTACTTCCCATACATTCTTGTCGATTAGTGCATTATACTCTTTATCCATTGACTCCTTCCATATTGGGTCATTTAATGCTTCATCTGCACTCGCTGGTTCAACCAGATTTCGATTATATACCACTGCAATATAGTCCTCATCAGTGGTAGATGTCGCGCTGACAGCATAATCATTAGTATTGATGCTGCTGCCTTCAGAGGTTGAATCTTGTTCGAGAACATCTTGAATATCCTCATAATGACCCTCATAAGCTAGCGTAGTTACATACTCGCTGGCTTGTTTACTAGATTGAGATCTAGTAATGGGACCACGTGAGGTTGGCTGCACTTGTTGGAGGCGAATCCTTTCGCTTCTCCTGGGTAATTGAGCTTCTGGGACTCTCTCAATACTGTACCATTACGACCATAGGTTCAGATCTTGGCGGTGTGACATGAAAATTTACCTAGTTCACTGGTTCAGATGTAACCGTGACACGTGACTGAACTTAAATTAGTTCAATGAACACCATATGCGGTCCATCCTTGGATGGACTCAAAGTGCGAAAAAAATTTGCTATTTCAGACTTACTCAACCTGTAGTTCAGACCTATGTGTGACTGGTGACTAGGGGTCTGGGAGTTCAGGTTCAAGGGGTCTTGTGATGCGTGACTGAACCTATGGTCGTAATGGTACAGTAACCCTTTGATCAGGTTGCAGCTCTTCAAGCTTTTCCTCTGGAGCGACTTCTATAATTCTTTCGATTTCGCCTTCTTCAGTCAAAATAGGCGCTGGCTTAAGCGCTGGTGACACTGATGGTAGCGGTAGCGGTTTGGCCTGTCTGGGCATAGATAGGGCAGGCTCTTCGGTGGAAATGATTGGGACTACCTCTGGTTTAGTCCCTTCGATGAATAGAACATTTCTCTCCACCGAGACCTTGTGTGAATCTGGCCAATAAATGCAATGGCCATTGCTCTGTCCTGAGAAGCCTAGCCATCTGGCTTTCTTGGCTCGAGGTAACAGTTTGTCTCCCTGTTTTATCTTCACATACACCTCTTCTCCCCAGGTATGAATATCCCGGAGATCAGGTTTCACCCGATGAATCATCTCATAGGGAGTTTTGTCTGGTAGAGCTCTTGTATGCATCCGATTCTTGATATAATTGGCATGTTGAATCGCATATCCCCAAAGATTCTTGGGTAAACTCGATTCAAATATCATGGCACGAGTTCTCTCAACGAGAGTACAATTTAAATGTTCTGCAACACCATTGGATTCTGGGGTGTCATGGACCATTAAACGATGTTTCGTGCCTTGTTTCGCCAAATGCTGTTCGAACTCTGAGCTTGTATATTCACCCCCTCAATCAGAGACAAGTGCTTTAATGTGCACATTTCTCTGACGAAGCATCATTGCTTCATAGAGCTTGTACTTCGAGAAGGTTTCTCCCTTGGTTGCCATCAAGTAGACTACTGATTCTCTTGAGTAGTCATCAATAAAAGAGACATAGTATGCCTTTTTACCAATCGTGAGGTGTCTTGAGGGTCCCCAGACATCGGAATAAATCCGGTCACCAAATTTTGATGCTCGGTCTCTGGGTTCCTTCGGAAGAGACTTGCATGTCATCTTTGATTGGATACACGCATCGCAAGTTATCTTGTCACCTATAGACCTCTTGTCAATGCCTAGAGCCATGTTATGATCGAGCAAATATTTCAGAGTCTTGTGAGATATATGCCCCATCTTTTTGTGAATTTCCATGGCTGAAAAGCACTGATAGGCTTCATTTTCAGGTCGTTGGAGATCTAGTCTGTATAGTCCATTCAATTTCGGCGCTTTCATCAGCAGCTTCCCAGTAGAATTCAATATACGACATTCTTGGTTGACAATCTTCGCCTGGTAGCCTGCATCATCGCACCGGCCGATAGAGACAAGGGTGAAGGCGATTTTGGGTGCATATAATGTGTCCTTCAATGTTATTTCAACTGTCTCATCACTAGCCTTACTGGATAATACGAGCAAGCCTTGACCAAAGGCATCAAAAGTACCTTTGTCTGCTGCTCGAATTGTCCTTGGCTGTGAAAAGGGGCAGTAGTTCCTCAGCAAACTCTTGTGAGGCGTCATGTGAGAACTGGCACCCGTATCCAGGATCACAATAGCTTCAGATGAGCCTTTGCCTAATGCCAAACACTCGAAGTTGGCAAATGCAATAGGACTCTCATCCTTCTCTTCAGAGGAGGTTTCTTCAGCTACATTCGCTTTTGCCTTCCCTTTCTTTTTCTTCGACTTGGACTTCTTCTTCTGTCTCGGTCCCTGGCCTTCTTTTCCACCTCCTTTAGCCCAACAGTTCTCAATAGAGTGTCCGGGCTTTTTACAATTTGCGCAAGTTATCTGTGCCTTCTTGGCCTTGGTAGATGTGCCCACAAATACTTGTTCCTCCTGAGAAATAGACAAAGTCTTTCGCCTATCGTATTGAGCCTTCAGTACCCTGATAATATCATCAGGAACTAATGGCTTTCCGCATTCTTCAAGAGAAGTAGTAAGGGCATTCATCACCGACTCGTAGGAGGGTGGTAATGAGGCAAGTATGATGTCCATGAACTCGGATTCTGATATCTTGGCTCCCATATCATTGAGACGAGCATATAAATCTTGGGCCTTATCCAAGTGTTCTCTCAAGTCTCCGTCTTCGGTACATTTAATGTTTCGAAGCTGTCTTTGGAGATTTGTGAGGACCATCTTGGGCTTCTTGGTCATTTCAACAACCAATGTATCCCAGACTTCCTTCGCTGTCTTCTTCTTCTGAAGCATCAGAGCCAATGACTCTGACACAGAGAGCATAACCTGAGTCTTCACCTGGCCTTCTCTAGCAAGGTATTTTTCGAGCCTTTCCTCAGCCTTTTCCACTTGTGCCTCCTCCACATCAGTGAGAGTATGGCCAACAGGGAATGTTGGAGGATCAGGGGGCTTAACAGCAACTCCCTCTATGTGTCTCAATAGATTCTTCGACTCGAAATAGCTTTGGAGGGTTGCACGCCATAATGTCCAATTACTTCCATCTGTGGCAAGCTTCTCCACCCCTAGCACCTCTGTAGATTGTTCTCCGGGGCCCATAACCGTGTAGGAACTCGGTTTGGGCAAGTAGGAAGTTATATGCCAGATATGAACGGTGGGACTTGCAGGAGATTAGTAAACTATTTAATGTTCTACATGTTTTTTTCAGTTTCATACTATGAAAGTACACTATTAAACTCACCTCCTCAGTGATAGTCAACACTGAGGAGGGGAGGCTGCGCATGGGCTTGTTTCACTCACATATACGAAGTTCCAGCACTTAAGCGCCCTTGAGGCACTGGTGTGCCGTGATAAGCGCCCATAGAACGTAACACGTTAGTGAACAGCCGCAGCTCAAAAAGGAAACTTGTCCACAAGCACCCACAAAGGGTCGGTTGGACAGAACATGAAAAGGAGTAGTAATACAGCCTCGAAAAAATCAAAGAAAATTGTGAAAGGCATAGAATGAATGTCAGCATAGTTTCAGGTCAAAATCGAGAGAAAGAACAACAGAAATGTTAGGTTTGGAGTCTGGTGCACATATGCACCCAACATGGACGACGTATGATAATTGAACTGGGGAATATACATGCGAATGTAAACTACTTATATTGAATGCTCGTACGGTATCAGCGAATAGGAAAGAGGCCGTTGTGAGTAGGGTTGGATAGGGGTGCACAGTCATGATACTAAGTAGATGGAATAAACATACAATAGAGTGAGGGAAGAGTGTGAACATGAAACGACGGAGAGTAAAGGTGGCGAAGGCACTTGTGTACGAAACCATGTCTTGGAACCCGCATACATGCTACCCTGCATGGACTCTTCGTCTACTGGGTTGATCCCGCACGACCTACGGAAGGGACGTCCCGCGAACACACTTTGGCCATATGAACACCCAAAGGGGTTGGATTAAGAAGATGATGGGGTTAGTGATGAACCAGCACGCCAGGCAAATGGTATCTATCGCTTTTGATGGCGTGCCTGCTGGCGAAATGTGCGAGCAGCGAATAGCAATTCGGAGAATGGGGCGAACAGTGAATGGGATGGATGTAGAGGAGGAGCGGTCGGAGGGTGAAGCGAACTCTGGCGAAGATGCTAGGGAGTGATGAGGGGGCACACAGAGGCAGTGGGGTAAGAGAAATAGACGGCTCATGACATCCGGACAACCGAGACGTGCCCGCTGAAGAGTGGGACCCCTAGCCGTCCCAATACTATGAATGGGATGAAGAGGTGGAAGACACCACCTACAGGTCCAGCGCGATCAGATTCGCGCCGGAGGACGAAACCGCCACAAAAGTCATGGCGGCACGCACGTCGGGCATGCCAGACAAGGCAGCCGAACCGGTGTATCACCACCGAAGCAAACACAGGACGTGGCCAATGCGCCCACGCAGTGAGAACCATACCCTGTTGGGGTACAGGGAAATAAACGGTGTAAAAGCCCACTGCCTGCTAGATAGCGGCAGCGAAGGGGTATGTCATGACGCGTTTGTTTCTCATACTCAGATGCTCTGTTCTCCTATTTCTCACTCCATCTCCGTGTTCATTCCGATCGCCATTGTCATGTTCGGCAACTGATTCTCGCTGTTCGCGCCAATTACCATAGCCACGCCATCAAGGCATGATCGATGTCTTTGGACTGACTTGGCAGTCATCGCTGGGCCTATCACCTCCTCTGCTCAACCCTCTTCCGATGGTGTTCTGATAATCGGATTGTCATGACCTGTGTATTTCCTGCACCTTGTTATCCCCATTTCCCCTTTCGCCACTCCTCCCCCATGTTCGCTCGGCTTTGCCCTCCACCTCAACCACTCCTCCTCTATGTCATCTCCGTTCGCCCTTCCTCGCATTTCGCTGAACAGCCATTCGCTGCTCGCATCATTCGCCAGCAGGCACACCATCAAATCACGATCGACATCCCTACCCGGCATGATGGCTCATCAGTAGCTCCATCAGCTTGCTTCTCGATCCAACCCCTTTTGGTGTTCATATGATGTTACATATCGGAATTCCTGGAGGTTGGAACTGGAAAGGACAATGGCTTCAACTTATGTGTTGCGCCCCTGATGAACTACCGTCCTAAGTATTTCGGAATTGACTTGCGGGTATTGGAGAAGGCAGGACAGAGTACTGAGGGTCGAGGGTTGAGGGTTGGAGAACAAAGGTTGGAGGAGGCGGAAGAGGCGGATGACAGAGGCTCGAGAGCGGAGGGAGACAGGACTAGCAAAACTCGCTGTGCTAAGAACAGGAGACAGTGCGAAGGGAATCACGTATCGAAGTTGATTATCTGTGTAGTAGACAGGAATTATAGGCAGTAGGTATGGACTTGTTGCTCAAAAGAATAGACTAGAAATTAATTCACTCTCTCAGTGAATTTAGTTGTCACTTTAAATATATTATACACTACCTAGAAATTAATTCACTACAGAGGATTTCTAGGTCAATAAATCGAAAGAACACTAGACTAATTTACTTGCCTCTCTCAGTGAATTTAGTTGTCACTGAGAGAGGGGGAAATCTGTCTCACTGTGCATGTACTACTACCCGGCCCTTTAGCGCCCAAGAGCTCACGTGTCGAAGTCATTTCAGACTCCGCTGGGTGCATCCGCTTGTGAAAATAGAAATAACAAAATGAAATGGAGAGGTAGGGAGTGACTGGAAAATTTCGAAAATAATCAGAGAAATGGGTGCATGGTACAAGAACAATGTGAGAAGAGATTGGAACACCATACAATAAATCGAATATATTATGCTTGATTTTGGTGCAGGAGCATAAATGCACCCAACAATCTGATTGCAGAAACGGAGACATACATGAGGGGGTTTTATACAAAGAGCAGAAACAACAGGTAATGGTATGATACTAAGCAAATTCCGGAGAGTGTGGGAATCGGATAGATATACGGGGCAAGTAACTAATGCGGAACAATGGGATGACAAGGGGGGTGCAGGGTAGGGTAAGTACAATGGCAAAGAACAAGGCAAGTAAGTACAATAGGCATCAGAAGAAACAGAACTATGGAAATGGTATCTTGCTGTGTTCAGGGTCGAGTACGGGGGCCGGTATCTGGAGGTGGCCAGGGGTACTGAAAGAACAAGGGGTCGAGGTAGAGGGTTGCGGATGTTGCGGATGTCGGAATAGAGTCGGAGGTGGTGCGGAGGATATGCGGAGGCGGCGGAGATGGTTGAGCGGAACAGTCGTAACATATGAGCAGGGTGCGTTCACGGGACGTCCTGCCTGTAGGTCGTGTGGGATCAACCCAGTAGATGAAGAACCCATGCAGGGCGGTGTATATGCAGGCCCCAAGACATGATTTCGTACATAGGTGCCTTCGCCACCTTCACTCTCCATCGTTTCATGTTCTCCCTCTTCTCTCATTCTATTGTATGTTTATTTCATCTATGTTGTATCATGACTGTGCACCCCTATCCAACCCTGACTCGTGACGGCCTCTTTCCTATTCGCTGATACCTTACGAGCATTCGATATAAGTAGTTCACATTCGCATGTATATTCTCCAGTTCAATTATCATACATCGTCCATCTTGTGCAAACTTGACCTCGCTGTGATCATCGTCTTGAGCCTTCTCTTGGAGATTTCTATCTTTGACCAGCAGAAGACTTAGGCATCGCTGGTGAGTTCTCATACTTCATCTTCATTACCTTAGCCTTCGAACTATTTTCTGTGCTGTCGGCGAAGGGCTCCAAAGGAGCACCTTCGCCGGCGAAGGGACTGTCGCTACTTAGACGGCCCTTCCGTGACACCTTGTACATTACATCGTCAAGAGCAACGGGCCATTTCGCTATGACTGTAGATAGGGTGAGCTCCGTTTGGGCAACCCTCTTATCTTGTGAACATTTGTTGGTTCACCTATTCGCCAAACGGCATACTTATTCACACAAGTTATTTGGGCATTCACTGTGTTCACTAATACACGATATTAACGCCTAAAAACCAATCTTGACAGGGTATTGTTATCCCCTGAGTTCACGTGAGCTACAGGGATGAAAACATTCTCCCTGGAGCAGCCAATCGCGCTGCAGCTAGCCTGCATAGGCAGCCGTTCCACAATCAACTATGGAACGATGACGAATATTTCGACGTGGCGAACATCGAATATTATGACGCTATCTTAGGGACGCCATTCCTAAGGAGATTCGGCATAACCCTGGACTTCTTGAGCCCAGGGACGATCCACAAGGGGAACGAACACTGGAGGCATATAAAGATTTTCTGGTCTGAAAAACTGTTCAAAAAATTGTAAAGATATTCCAAATTTTTTTTAGTGTTTTTAATGTAAAAAAACTTTAACAAATTTTTGTGTTTTTGTTAGAATTTGTTGAGCAAGAAAATTGTAAAAACATTTAAAGTTTTTTGCAGGGTTTTTTATGTGTTTTTTATAAGTTTCTTTGTGAAAACACAAAGAAACACATAAAAAACCCTGAAAAAAACTTTGAATTTTTTTACAATTTTCTTGCTCAACAAATTCTAATAAAAACTCAAAATTTTATCAGAGTTTTTTTTTACATAAAAAACACTAAAAATATTTGGAAAATCTTTACAGTTTTTTCAACTGTTTTTCAGACAAGAAAACTTTTATATGCCTGCAGTGGAAGTGATCCCCACGGGCAAGGTTTCGTTTGACGATGATGGATCGACGAACGAGGACAAGGGGCCACGGGTGAGCAGGATCACCCGGACACCGAAGCCTAACCTGGCTCATTGAAGCCAGGAGGAGGACGAGTCATGGGACAACTCGTCCTCAAACTCGCCCTACAACCGTAGGGAGAGGCGCTCTCACCTAACGGTGAAAGCAATGGGGAAGAGGAAAGCAGTTCCGCGCGCTGCGGGACCTAATAGACGCACACAGCGCCTAATGGCTTCTAAGCCAACCACCACCATCATCGTAACTGATGATGACCCTCCTCGCCTCCGTGAGGAATGGATGGAACGAATCACTGACCTAGTCAGTGGAATTCCATTAGAACTCCTGCCACTATGGGAGATCAACCATGAGATCAATCTCATCGATCCCAACAAGTACATGCGGTATCGACTACCGAAATGCCCCGAACACACTTACGAGAGGAACTGTTGGCTAAGATAGAAAGATACACCACTGCGAAGTGGTGGATTCCGGCAGTTGCGCAGCAGGCCATGCCCATGCTGTGTGTGCCGAAGAAGAACGGTACATTACAAACCATCTTCAATCTGCATCAGCAGAACGAGAACACGGTGAAGGACGTCACACCCTTCCCAGATCAGGATATCATCTGCAGCGACATGGCTCGCTGTTGGTATCGAACAAAACTCAATATGTCGGAAGCATACAAGCAGATCCGGATCCATCCGGATCACGTAGCAAAGACTGCCTTTGCCATGATCCTTGGCATCTTTAGGAGCCAGGTGATACAGATGGGAGACTGTAATGCCCCATCAACGTTCCAACGGCTGATGACAGCCATTATCCGCGACTGCATAGGTCGCTTCGTCCATGTATACATGGATGACATCTTCATATTTTCGCTCTCAATACAAGAGCATGAAGAGCACCTCTACATCGTCTTTGACAGACTGAGGAAGAATCACCTTTTTCTGAGCAAGAAAAAGGTGGACCTCTATTCCATCCGAATGGAGTGTCTCGGCCACATCATCAATGGCCGAGGGGTACATGCCGACGAGGATAAGATGCAAGGCATCCACGAGTGGTGTAGGCCACGGACGTTCAACGACATCCAGTGTTTCCTCAGGCTGGTACAGTATCTGGCACATTACATGCCAGATGTTAGCGCATATACCACCCCACTATCGGGCTGTGGCGTAATAACCGTCCATTCGAATGGACTCCACTACTAGACAAATGCTGGCAAAGCATTAAGGCGTTGGCCTGTAAGGCCCGATCCTGCGTCCAGTAGACGCAAGGTGCCCAGAGCCGATCTGGGTGATCACCGATGGGTCAAAAGCCAGCGTCAGTGCAGTCTACAGCCAAGGTCCCGACTGGAAAACCTGTCAGCCTGCTGGCTTCTTGTCAAAGAAGTTCAGCGTTGCTCAGCAATACTACAGGACTCACGAGCACGAGACAATCACGGTGCTCAAGGCTCTCATGAAATGGGAGGACAAACGGCTGGGGAGAAGGTTCATGTAGTAACTCGGTTTGGGCAAGTAGGAAGTTATATGCCAGATATGAACAATGGGACTTGCAGGAGATTAATAAACTATTTAATGTTCTCCTCAGTGATAGTCAACACTGAGTAATATAAAGGAATGCTACCTATTTAATGTTCTACATGTTTTTTCAGTTTCATACTATGAAAGTACACTATTAAACTCACCTCCTCAGTGATAGTCAACACTGAGGAGGGGAGGCTGCGCATGGGCTTGTTTCACTCGCATATACGAAGTTCCGGCACTTAAGCGCCCTTGAGGCACTGGTGTGCCGTGATAAGCGCCCATAGAACGTAACACGTTAGTGAACAGCCGCAGCTCAAAAAGGAAACTTGTCCACAAGCACCCACAAAGGGTCGGTTGGACAGAACATGAAAAGGAGTAGTAATACAGCCTCGAAAAAATCAAAGAAAATTGTGAAAGGCATAGAATGAATGTCAGCATAGTTTCAGGTCAAAATCGAGAGAAAGAACAACAGAAATGTTAGGTTTGGAGTCTGGTGCACATATGCACCCAACAGTTCACCCTCGTCACAGACCACAAAGGGCTCGAGTACTTCGAGACCCAGAAGAGCCTGTCTGACTGCCAGGTCAGATGGTGGGAGTTTCTCTCCGTTCAACTTCAACACCGTACATGTTGACGGTGTAGAGAACAAGGTAGCGGACTGCCTGTTGTGCTACTACGAGAGTGACGTGAGTGATGACAATCACCCAGACCACGTCTTTGTGAACGCAGACGTGCGTTTAGACCTGGATGGTGAACTATTGCCCACCGACCGGTATATCGAGCTGCGAGCAGCAGCGACGAGATGGTCTAAACGCCTCGCTGAGAAGACAGAGGCGAGAATAATGGAATCCGCCGCGTTAAACGAGGGCTCACAAAAGCCCGCGAGCGTCACCGCATCACGCAACGACAGCAACGATGATGTCAGAGTCATCGCCACAGGAAATGACGGTGCGCCCCTGTGCTGGATCGTAGAGCAGGTTGTACACCTGTCCAAGGTCCTACGAGACATGTACCATAAGGATGCCATGTTCACAAAGATCATGGCGCACCTGGACGCGCACCCGAGATTTGGGATCTGGGTCAGGCTGATCTGGACAAAAAACCAGCTCAAAAGAGACGTCATTGCCATCCCCCGCTCTGTTCTTCAGGGGGGAAGGAGGCTGATCGAAATCATCATCAATTGGGCACATCAGATAGTCGGTCACTATGGCCATCTGAAGACTTCGAACTACGTTCGAAGATCATATTGGTGGCCAGGCATGAGCCCAGACATAGAGTCGTTCTGCACATCGTGCGCGAAGTGCCAGATGACGAAAACCGGGCCACAACAGCCCAAAGGCCTACTACACAGCCTACCCATTCCAGATAGGCCGTGGCAGTCGATTGGCATCGACTTCATGGGGCCTCTGCCCAAGTCCAATGACTGTGACTACCTGATGGTAGTCATCGACCGACTAACGTTGCTCGTACACCTCGTGCCAACAACAATGAGCGTGTCAGCCAAGGGAGTAGCCTGGCTGTTTCTGAAGGAGATCGTTCGACTCCATGGGGTTCCCAACTCCATCGTCTCGGATAGAGACTCGAAGTTCACGTCGATCTTTTGGCGTGAACTACAGCGACTCATGGGCACTAAACTCCTCATGTCAACTGCCTTCCATCCCCAAACGGATGGAGCCACTGAGCGGGCAAACCGCTCGATCGGTCAGATATTGCGCGCGGTTGTCAGAGACGATCAGAAGGATTGGGCATTGAAATGCCCGATGGTTGAGGTCGCCCTCAACAGCAACGTCAGCGCAACCACAGGGTTCGCCCCCTTCGAGCTGAACCACGGCTATATGCCGCGGATAGACCTCCCATAGCCATGGACACCCCTGTCAAGATTGGTCTTTAGGCATTAATATCGTGTATTAGTGAACACAGCGAATGCCCGAATAACTTGTGCGAATAAGTATGCCGTCCGGCGAATAGGTGAACCAATGAATGTTCACAAGGTAAGAGGGTTGCCCGAATGGGGCTCACCCTATCTACAGTCGTAGCGAAATAGCCCGTGGCACTTGACGATGCAACGTGCAAGGTGTCACGGAAGGGCTGTCTAAGTAGTGACAATCCCTTCACCGGCGAAGGTGCTCCTTCGGAGCCCTTCTCCAACAGCACAGAGAATGGTTTGAAGGCTAAGGTAACAAAGATGAGGTATGAGAACTCACCGGTGGCGCCTAAGTCCTCTGCTAGTCGAAGATGGAAATCTCCAAGAGAAGGCTTAAGACGATGACCACAGCAAGGTTAAATTTGCACAAGATGAATGACGTATGATAATTGAACTGGGGAATATACATGCGAATGTAAACTACTTATATTGAATGCTCGTAAGGTATCAGCGAATAGGAAAGAGGCCGTCACGAGTCAGGGTTGGATAGGGGTGCACAGTCATGATACAACATAGATGAAATAAACATACAATAGAATGAGAGAAGAGGGAGAACATGAAACGATGGAGGGTGAAGGTGGCAAAGACACCTGTGTACGAAATCATGTCTTGGGGCCCGCATATACACTGCCCTGCACGGGTTCTTCATCTACTGGGTTGATCCCACACGACCCACGGGTAGGACGTCCCATGAACGCACCCTGCTCATATGAACACCAAAAGGGGGTTGGATCGAGAAGCTGATGGAGTTACTGATGAGCCATCATGCCGGATAGGGATGTCAATCGTGATTTGATGGTGTGCCTGCTGGCGAATGATGTGAGCAGTGAATGGTCATTCGGCGAAATGCGAGGAAGGGTGAACAGAGGTGACATAGAGGAGGAGAGGTTGAGGTGGAGGGCGAAGCCGAGCGAACACTGGGGAGGAGTAGTGAAAGGGGAAATGGGGATAACAAGGTGCAGGAAATACACAGGTCATGACAATCCAATTACCAGAACACCATCAGAAGAGGGTCGAGCAGAGGAGGTGGTAGACCCAGCGATGACTGCCAAGTCAGTCCAAAGACGTCAATTGTGCATTTGACGGCGTGGCTATGGTAATTGGCACGAACAGCGAGAATCGGTTGCCGAACATGACAATGGCGATCGGAACGAACACGAAGGTGGAGTGAGAAAATAGGAAAACTGAGCATCTGAGTATGGGAAATAAATGTGTCATGACAACCCCGTTCAGGGGGGTAGCCTGGTTTGCACATCAGGCAAAATGGAACCTGATGGAAGCACACGATGCAATCATAGAGCATCGAGTGACACAAACATTTCATGCAAACAAGAAACGTATGGCAAGCGATAGGTACGGGGCCAACGACCGCGTCTACCTCTCGACACAGAACCTAACTCTCCCGAAAGGAAGAGCCAGAAAACTAGTCCTGCGGTACATCGGACCATACCGCGTCGTCAAGGCTCACAACGACGCCTCGACGGTGACCCTTGATCTTCCCGATGAACTGAAAAGCAGTCGTATTTCACCGGTCTTCCATTCAAGCCTCATACGATGATACGAGGCTAACAACGACGAATTATTCCCTCGTTGTGAGGCCAAGTCATTTTATGACTTCGGAGCGAATGACAACGAGGAGTGGCTCATCGACGAGATTATTGCACATCGATGGATAAACTCGACGGACCTGGAGTTCCAGGTCCGATGGACCCTAGGTGACGTGACATGGGAACCCATGTTGTCCTGCAAGGACCTCAAAGCCCTAGATAACTATCTAGAGCTTCAGGGGGTGAGCAAGCCACGTGACCTCCCCAGACGCCGCTAGACGTGTCTGTCACATGCTGACCACGTGACGCACCGGCCACGGCGCGGTTAAATTTTCACCTCGGATCTTTCCGAGGGCGCATCACTTCTTGGAAGCTAACCACCATCATCCCCATGAAGATGATGCCCCCCAAAGATGGGATGGACGTTGATCCGTCAACGTCCACAACGCAAACAATGGCCCCAAGACAGGGGGCCGCGGACATCCTACGTGCTCCAGTCGACCAGGAGCACTGGATGATCGTAGGATGGGAGGATGCTGTCAAGATTGGTTTTTAGGCATTAATATCGTGTATTAGTGAACACAGCGAATGCCCGAATAACTTGTGCGAATAAGTATGCCATTTGGCGAATAGATGAACCAATAAATGTTCACAAGATAAGAGGGTTGCCCAAACAAAGCTCGCCCCATCTACAGTCGTAGCAAAATGGCCTGTGGCTCTTGACGATGTAATGTGCAAGGTGTCACAGAAGGGCCGTCTAATTAGCGACAGTCCCTTTGCCGGCGAAGGTGCTCCTTCAGAACCCTTCACCGACAGCACAGAAAATAGTTCGAAGGCTAAGGTAACGAAGATGAAGTGTGAGAACTCACCAGTGATGCCTAAGTCCTCTGCTGGTCAAAGATAGAAATCTCCAAGAGAAGGCTCAAGACGATGATCACAGCGAGGTCAAGTTTGCACAAGATGGACGATGTATGATAATTGAACTGGGGAATATACATGCGAATGTAAACTACTTATATCGAATTCTCATAAGGTATCAGCGAATAGGAAAGAGGCCGTTGTGAGTCAGGGTTGGATAGGGGTGCACAGTCATGATACTAAGTAGATGGAATGAACATACAATAGAGTGAGGGAAGAGTGCGAACATGGAACGACGGAAAGTAAAGGTGGTGAAGGCACTTATGTACGAAACCATGTCTTGGGACCTACATACATGCCACCCTGCATGGACTCTTCGTTCACTGGGTTGATCCCACACGACCTATGGAAGGAACGTCCCGCGAACATACTTTGGCCATATGAACACCCAAAGGGGTTGGATTAAGCAGATGATGGGGTTAGTGATGAACCATCACGCTGGGTAAATGGTATCAATTGTATTTGATGGCATGCCTGCTGGAGACATGTGCGGGCAGCAAATAGCGGTTCAGAGAATGGGGTGAACAACGAATAGAGTGCACATCGAGGAGGAGTGGTCGGAGGGTGCGGCGAACTCTGGCGAAGATGCTAGGGAGTGACGAGGGGGTATGTAGAGGCAGCGGGGTAAGGGAAATAAACAGGTCATGACAGGTAATTGGCGCGAACAGCAAGAATCGGTTGCTGAACACAGCAATGGCGATCGGAACGAACACGGAGGTGGAGTGAGAAATGGGAGAACAGAGCATCTGAGTATGAGAAATAAACGCGTCATGACAGATGCCCTCACAATCGTCCACCCCGACAATTGTGCAGCGTGCGTAGACTACGCCGCGCACCTAAGGGCCGCGACAGGCACCCGCAAGGTCAAATTGCGGGACGAAGACATCGGCGACGCCATCGATGGGGCCTGGGGATGGCTCCCGAGAGGCATCGCGCATGATGCGTGAGAAGAGCTCCTCCGGGACATCCATGACCTCAAAAAAGAGGTCAAG
This sequence comes from Gautieria morchelliformis, assembly GCA_015179125.1. Lineage (NCBI taxonomy): Eukaryota > Fungi > Basidiomycota > Agaricomycetes > Gomphales > Gomphaceae > Gautieria > Gautieria morchelliformis. The sequence goes on from WHVA01000743.1 coordinate 31,165, forward strand.
GAGTTGGACCACACGGTCGAAGACCGCGACGACGCGCTCAAAGCCGAGCATGCCAAAATAAAGGAACTGGAGCAGCAGCTGAGCACAGCCCAGCTCCAGGTTACCCTCGTCCATGCAGCCTCAAAAAGGCCGCGACATGACCCGGCCATGGACCCAGTGGCCGGGCCATCATCACCTCGCACGACGGCACCCTTGCCGATGCGCGCAACATCGGGGCTAGCGTCCCGATTATCAGTGCCGACCCTGACAACAACAATGACGGAAGGGCAGAGCGCACCTTCTGACGGCGCGTACGGTGCCCTGGACGGATGGGAGTCCGACTCCTCTGTCTGGAAGATGTACAACCCAGGGAGGGCACAGCGGCTGGCAGAGCAGCCGAAGAAAAAGCGCAAGAAATTGCGCAGCACCCCCAACACCGTCAATGGGTTAGCCATTGCGAAGGAAAGCGCGATCAGCGCATACCTAGCGGCATCCCCATCGCACACGATCAACGACCCGGCCCTTCAACGGCGGGTAGCACAGGTCGGGGCCCAGTACATCGGGCCTGGCGTGGTCCTGCCTCCACCGGCGGGGACAGTTCAACCTCCCTACCTGGGGGAGGGAATGATCATCCCACTCGCAGACCCACCAATCTCCGAGACGGGCCTCCTACCACGACCAGTAGGGAAGGCCCAATGTTACGACTGTTCCGATCAACCATCTCCGCCACCTCCACATATCCTCCGTGCCACCTCCACACCACCTCCGACTCTATTCCGACATCCGCAACATCCGCAACCCTCTACCTCGACCCCTTGTTCTTTCAGTACCCCTGGCCACCTCCAGATACCGGCCCCCGTACTCGACCCTGAGCACAGCAAGATACCATTTCCGTAGTTCCGCTTCTTCCGATGCCTATTGTACTTACCCACCTTGTTCTTTGCCATTGTACTTACCCTACCCTGCACCCCCCTTGTCACCCCATTGTTCCGTATTAGTTACTTACCCCGTATGTCTATCCGATTCCTGCACTCTCCAGAACTTGCTTAGTATCATACCATTACCTGTTGTTTCTGCGCTTTGTATAAAACCCCCTCATGTATGTCTCCATTTCTGCAATCAGATAATCACCTTCGATACTTGATTTCCTTCGCTCCATCTCCTGTTCTTAGCACAGCAAGTCTAGCAAGACCTCAGTCTATCTGCCTTCCGTCTTCCGCCTCAATTCCGCCTCAAGTTCCGACCAACCTTCAGTTCAGTACATTCCGACTTCCGACCCATTTCTGAAATACCTAGGACAATAGTTCATTGGGGGTGCAACATACAAGTTGAAGCCGCTGTCCTTTCCAGTTCCAACTTAGTGGAAATCTCAATACGTAACACCCAACAGCGTTGTACTCAATGGTACGACGTCTGCCCGCTCGACGACCCACACTTCGTCAAGCTCCTAGCGGGGGCGAAAGAAACGCCACAACTCGCGCACATGCGCGAGATGATTGGCGTATTCAAACGCATCGAGCGCGAACAACGCGCTCGCAATCCCAAAAGGGATTGTCTCATGATAGCGGGTGGTACCCCGCACGATATCGCGGCCATCCTGAAGGGTTGGATACACAACCCTGAAGGAATTCCATCGGCCATCCGTGACAACGTGGATGGCACCTTCAACCTAGACAATATGGATGTCTGGATGTGGTTGAAAGCCCTTGCGCCCCGGGTCAAAGGGGTCGCATCACCTCTCAGGGCAAGGCTGGTCGACTTGTTCGGCTCGACTGACCATGTGAGGGCAACACTAATGACGAAGCCACAACCAAAGATACTCAAGGAGATAAGAGCCGATACTAGGACAATGACCAACTGTGTAGTGGGTATCCTCAGATTATAACTCTACCAACGATAGATACATGGGGACTTGCCTGTGTAGTGGGTATCCTCAGAGATCAAGCTGAGGAAATGCCACCACACGGGCTACAGTCTTATAGCGCTGGCAAGGCTTACATAATAGGGGAGATGGAAACTTGTAGAAGGTTATGGAAGGTGACGGAAGGTGACATGTGACGGAAGGTGACAGAAGGTGATGGAAGGTGACGGAAGGTTATGGAAACTGATGGAAGGTAACGGAAACTCATGGAAGGAAATAGAAACTTGTGGAAGGAAATGCGTGAACCCTGACATCACCCCCCTCTCAATGCTTGTCGTCCCGACAAGCACAGCTGCCACCTAGCCCTCAACATCCACCGAGACATCGTTTCCAAGTATGCCACAGGCGGGACCACCATCTCTCCTGGCCCTTCCCTTCCTGGTAACGCAGGTCAATGATGAGCTCAGGGGGATTGGGGTCCATGGGCAAGTGCGGCCCTCGGAACCTTGCTCGACGTATTCGCTCTCCTGCCATGTTACGGAAACGCCGCCCCACCCAGCCTTCGAAAGTGTAGGGGGTTTCACAAGGGGGGGTTCCATCGTTGAGGAAGACAGGGTCGCCGACGTAGTATGTGTTCTCTCGTCTGTGTCGGGGTCTGAGGAATGCGAGTGCAGGGCGAGTGGGCGCCTGACTCTCCGCTGGTGTGAGGTCCTCAGAGCTGACGGACCACTTTGAAGACCATGCGACGTCAAGATCATGGCAGTCAAGCATCCTTTGTAGCTGGCTGCTCTGGATGACGAGAAGCCGGAGAAGTGCAGGAGAGTGGGATCAACACGTGACATGTTTGGCAGGTCAGAGAGGTTTTGGGTGAAGCTGGGGAGGGCAACAAGCTCAATGGCGGGCGAGGACATGGTTGATGGATGTGGTGGGGTCGATGCAGTGGAAGTGAGCGGTCACAGGTGGAGAGGGGATATATAGCTTATCGGAATGAATTGGTTAGGCGGAGGCCGATATCGCTTATCTTTGGGGTTCTGGACCCTTGACATCATAAGTAGAAGCCCTGCCTGCTGTCCAGTCGAAGAGAGTTTGCCTGGAAGGTTCTGTGAAGTTCTGAAATCTCTGGAAGGGGAGGGACATATATGTGGCTGCTGAGATACGCTGAGGTGCCTCTGGGTTCTGCCGGTGAAATTCTTTAACGAGTCGCTTTGCCCCAGAGACATCTTTCGCTGGTAGCCAGAGATCGTCGGCAGCTCCATAACCCTTCCAGCGCACGAGATACTCCAACCTTCCACGGAACATCCTGCTGTCTAGAATCCTTTCAACTTCATATTCTTCGGCTCCATCCCGTATGACAGGGGGTGGTGGTGGAGGGGCATGACGTTCAAGGATTGGGTCATCTTCATATGGCCGAAGCAGGACGACAGAGAACACTGGATGTGTGCGACCAAAGGATGTAGGAAGATTTAGACCATAGGCATTTCGTGAGACCACCTTATTAACAGTGTAGGGGCCTAGCCACTTGTGGTCTAGCTTCTTCATTGGGTGAGTGGTTGTGATGTTTTGTGCATTGAGCCAGACCTTGTCACCAAGCTTATAAACTGGGGCTGCTTTATGGTGCACGTCATAGAAGCGTGCCATGTCCTCTGCTGCCTTGGACAGGGCTGAACGAGCTTCTCTTGTGGCCGCTTCCATCCGTGTTGTGAACTCATCCAGGGCCTCGAGTCGAGTTTCCCGGACTGGTTCCAGTCCCAGCCTTGGATGTTGGCCACTGTCCAACATGAAGGGTGTAGTCTGGGTTGAGGCATGGATTCGGTTGTTATAGGCAAACTCGGCCAAGGATATCCATTCAAACCAATCATCCTGACACTGGTTGACGAATAGTCAAAGGTATTGCTCAATCTCCTGATTAACCCTTTCAGTCTGTCCATCAGTTTGGGGGTGATAAGCAGTAGAGGCAGCGACTTTGACACCAAGAAGTTTGTTCAGTTCACGCATGAACTGGAAGATGAACTGTGTGCCTCGATCACTGATGATTTCTTCAGGGAGCCCATGAAGTTTCCAAACATGATCACGGAAGAGTCGGGCAACTCCCACCGAAGTTACATCTGAAGTGGTGGGAATGACATGTGCACGCTTTGAGAGGCGATCGACGACAACAAGGAGAGCATTATAGCCATGACTGGTAGGCAGTTCTACGATCAAGTCAACAGACATAACCTGCCATCTACGGTCTGGGATACGGTTTGGTAGAAGCTTGCCAATGGGAGAAGCAGGGAAGGTTTTTGTCCGTTGCACAGGTCACAGGCCTTCACGTATTTTGCAATGTAACGTCCATCCCAGGCCACCAGTAACTCAGAGCAACTAGTTCAGTGGTTCTCCAACGACCAGGGTGACCGGTGAGAGGCATGTCATGGTGCGCTTTCACTATGTCATGTCGTAGTTTTGCATCAAGCGGCACGTACACTTTGTTGTGATAGAGACAAGCCCATCCTGTTCAGACCACTCTTCTCCTCGCAAATTTCCAGAGGAGCCCAGTTCTTTGAGAGCCTTGACAACCTTTTCATCCCGGTCTACACAGTTCCTTACTCGATTGAGGAAAGCATCACCTTCACCTGGGACTAACTGCACACCAGCCTCTGGAGGATTCGCCTTGATGTGGAAGAAGTCAGGGGTAAGTAAGACTTGATTTTGGTTGTCTTCCTCCCCCCGCTTATGATCCACGCGTCGTGAGAGTGCATCAGGCTTGGCTGAATGTCGACCAGGACGATGGATCAGCTCAAAATCAAAGCGAGAGAGGTAGAGTGACCAGCGTGCTTGACGACGGTTCAGGTTTTGTGCAGTGCGGAAGTAGGTGAGATTCTGATGGTCATTGAGAATCTCAATCTTGTGCTTCGTTCCCTCTAAGATGTGGCGCCATTCCTCTAATCCCCGAATCACAGAAAGAAGCTCCTTGTCATGGATGGCATAGTTGCGTTCAGCATCATTGAGGCTTTTGGAGACAAACCCCACAGGCCGCCATTTGCCATCATCACATATCTGGGACAGTACTGCTCCTGTGGCATAGGCTGAGGCATCTGTTTCAAGACGGAAATGTTTGTCTTGATCAGGGAGGACAAGGATCGGTGTTGAGGTGATGAGGAGTTTGAGCTTGTCAAGGACATTTGCTCTGGGCCATTTGGATCCCAAGACCATTGGCATCCTGTTTTGTCAACTGGTTGAGGGGCTTTGCAATGTGTGAGAAGTCTTCCACAAATCTACGGTAGAAGTTGATGAAACCAAGGAATGATTTGACTTCAGTGACGTTACGTGGTATTGGCCAGTCCCGCACCCCTGCAACCTTGACTGGGTCCATGGCAACCTGTCCTTGAGAGAGGATGAGGCCGAGATACTCCACCTCTAGTTGCTCAAATAGGCATTTTTCAGGTTTGAGGTACAGGTTGTTGGCCCGGAGGATTTCAAGGACACGTCGTACAATCCTACGATGTTCTTCAAGCGACTCTGTGAAGATGAGAATGTCATCCATGAACACCACCACAACCCCTTCATCGATGAGACTCTTGAAGATGTCATTCATCATCGTCTGGAAGGTTGCTGGGCTGTTCGTGAGTCCAAAGAACATGACTAGAGGTTCATACAGGCCCTATTTGTCCAAAGGCTGCCTTCCACTCATCTCCCTCTTTTATGCGTACATTATTATATCCCCAGCGAATGTCAAGCTTTGTGAAGTATTTAGCCCTTCCAGCAGCAATCTTATTCATGATGTCTGGAACAAGGGGCAAAGGATAGGCATTCTTGATTGTTATATCATTGAGCTTTCGGAGTCTTGCACAAATCTAAGACTGCTGTCCTTTTTCTTCACAAAGAAGACTGGAGATGCCATAGGTGACTTGGAGGACGGATACATGGCTCTTCAGGTTCTCCTCAAGGAAGTTATCCAGTTCCCTTTGCTCAACCGGTGACATTGGGTAAACCTTTGTGCTGAAGGGTTGTGCACCTGGAGTGAGCTCAATTGCATGGTCCCAGGGCTTTCGAGGAGGCAGTTGGTCAAATGACTCCTTAGAAACACATCCTTGAACTCCTGGTATGGTTTGGGACAAGGTCCTCGAAGGATCTGACTGGTGCAGACTTGCTGGCCCGTTCAGCAAGCTGTTGGGAGACAGTCCGGCCTGGCCAATCATTTCAGGACTCTCATTCACAAAGATGACAAAGGTCCTGTCTCCTTCCTCAAGTAGGGAGCGGGTGTGCTGTATGGGAACCTCCTCTTGATTACACTCTCTTCTGGAACAGTTTCGACTGTGGGCCCTCTGACAACAGGTCTGCCCCCACATGACTTGGGACAGCGTGTCATCTTCACATCTCCTGTACGCCAGTCAACTTCTGGGTTGTGTTCAACAAGCCATGTGTGACCAAGAATGATGGCAAGTCGTCCAAGGCTCGTGACAGAGAATGTGGCACGTTCCGTATGATCCCCAAAGGTGCAAATGAGGTCGACTTCTTCCTTGATTGAGCCAGCCTCATTTGGGGTACCATCAATATTGTAGACGGGGATGGCACGGGGTAGGGGCGGGTCCGAAGTCTGTGTTCCCTTACAAACTCCACATCGATGAACATCCCTGTAGCACCACTGTCAAGGAGGGAGTCAATTGCAAGTGGATGCCCTGTGTCAACGGAGTGGACCTTGAGAGGTACTTTGGTGCATCGGCGGAGGTCAGCAGTACGGACATATAGAGGGACTGGAAGGTTTGCATTAGCAACTGGAGCGATGGGTTGGGTTTTTGGCATGGCTGGTTTGGTTTCAGTTCGATCAGGGATAGGAGAAGGATGCATCATATCGCCTGTGATCCCTATTGTACATGTTTCGAGAACTGAAAACCGATTCGTCGAGCGGGGCATGTCTTTCACCGCTGACTGGCCTAAAAACCCTTTCCTTCATCTTGGACAGGGGCTTCCACCTTCTGTTTGCGTTCCTCCATCGCCGCTGCCACAGATTTAGAGACAATTGCTGCAATGTCCGCCTCCGTGAGGTTTGCGCGGATTCGTGGCTTGCGAGGTTCAGGACAGTCTGGTGAAATGTGACCAGGTCTCTTACAGTTGTAGCAGGTCCGTGTTTCGGTGCGGCGGCGGGATGAGTCAATGTCCATAGGTGTCGCATTACTGGGTGGTGCTGTGACAACAGGAGCCGTAGCAGGAGTGTGGAGTGGACGGGCAGGAGGAGGGCGATTAGGGACATGAGGTGTCTGTGCCTTCCTGACCTCTAACAGACGGCGATGATTGCGGTCAATCTGACAGGCTGCTTCCTTCCAGGCTTTGAGGTTGGATGGAAGAAAGGGCTGGGCGTGGATCTTATCAAGGATACCTGCTGGAAGGCCACGAGCATAGGCATCCTCGAGTGCCTCATCATTAAAGCCTGTCCTGCCTGCCAGGATCTCAAATTGAGCCGTGTATTCATCTGCCGACATTCCTGACGCCATCCTAAGGTCATGCAGTTTAGTGCGAGCCGTTCTGGCACGATCTGGGTCACCAAAGGCCTCCTCCACACGTTTAATGAACCCCTCCAGAGTGGATATAGAGGAGGTGCCATCAATGACAGCCTGTGTCTCGTTGTGTGCCCATATCTCCGCAGAGCCTCCTGTCATGAAGGAAAGAGCATATAGGATCTTTGTGCGCTCATCTGGGAAGGATGCCGGCTGGACAGCGATGGACAATCTGATAGACCTGATAAACCCTTCAGTCTCTGCACGGTCTCCATTGAACTTCTCCGGTTCCGCTGCTTTGATAGAGCGAGTAGATGGAGGGACACTGTGAGGTACTGAGGGCGCAAGGGCTTGAGCAGCAGCAACAGCAGCGTTGGCGGCAGCATTGGCTAAGTGGTCGTGAACGTTAACAATCTGACTGTGCAGTTCCTGATTCTGCAGTTGAAGTTGCTGCAGCTGCTGTGCTTGGCTGGAAAGGAGGCCTCGAAGAAATGGCCCATGGTCACCCAGGGAGTCCCAGTATGCGTCTGGGAGTTGGTCTGCCATAGGCTGAGATGAAGGCTGGTTAAGAAAAGTGTGTGGGGTCGTCCTATGAGCTTGATCTTCTGTGAGGGCAACACTAATGACGAAGCCACAACCAAAGATACTCAAGGAGATAAGAGCCGATACTAGGACAATGACCAACTGTGTAGTGGGTATCCTCAGTTTATAACTCTACCAACGATAGATACATGGGGACTTGCCTGTGTAGTGGGTATCCTCAGAGATCAAGCTGAGGAAACGCCACCACACGGGCTACAGTCTTATAGCGCTGGCAAGGCTTACATAATAGGGGAGACGGAAACTTGTAGAAGGTTACGGAATGTGACAGAATGTGACATGTGACGAATGTGATGGAAGGTGACATGTGACGGAGGTGACAGAATGTGACGGAAGGTTATGGAAACTGACGGAAGGTAACGGAAACTCATGGAAGGAAATAGAAACTTGTGGAAGGAAATGCGTGAACCCTGACACGCGCATGACCTACGGGTAGGACGTCCCGCGAACGCACCCTGCTCATATGAACACCAAAGGGGGTTGGATCGAGAAGCTGACAGAGTTACTGATGAGCCATCATGATGGATAGGGATGTTGATCGTGATTTGATGGTGTGCCTGCTGGCGGATGATGCGAGCAGCGAATGGTCGTTCGGCAAAATGCGAGGAAGGGTGAACAGAGGTGACATAGAGGAGGAGAGGTCGAGGTGGAGGGCGAAGCCGAGCGAACACTGGGGAGGAGTAGCGAAAGGGAACTGGGATACCAAGGTGCAGGAAATACACAGCTCATGACAATCCAATTACCAGAACACCATCAGAAGAGGGTCACGCAGAGGAGGTGGTAGACCCAGGGATGACTGCCGAATCAGTCCAAAGACGTCAATCGTGCGTTTGACGGCGTGGCTATGGTATTTGGGGTGAACAGCGAGAATTGGTTGCCGAACATGACAATGGCGATCGGAACGAACACAAAGGTGGAGTGAGAAAATAGGAAAACTGAGCATCTGAGTATGGAAATAAACACGTCATGACAGCTACAACGAGGCGAGTTGAGTGGCTGACCATGGTGGCGATGGTGAGAGTGAAGGATGAAGAGTGGGCATACATTCGTTCTTGCATTAGTCAGCCAGGTTGTACTCTGATTCGTCCTGTGCCTTTCACCTTCCGCGGAAATCGATTATCTTGCCTACTAGGTATTAGCGCAACTCACGATCATACCCCAGACACTTGCACTAGTACTTAGTTGGCTTGTGGAGATTGATCATGATTAGATAAACAAAAAATCACATTCATCATTTGGACTTTGCATTTTTTCCTGTACCTAAATTTCAGTACTTGTATAGTACTGATTTTTAGTGCTCTGTGAAATTATCTTTGGGGCTAAATTTCAGTACAAGTCGGTACTGTAATTTAGCTGTAGTGCAAGCGGAACTGAAATATAGCGCTTTTCTTTCTACAGTGTACTTATACTTAGTGCTGTATCTCAAAAGCAGTTGTCACTTGGGGCCGCAGTAGCATTCTGGCACCTCAAGCATGGAAATTCATTGATACATATATGGAAACTTCAGTATATTTGCCCAGAAATATATATATTAATTCACTGGATTTCACTGAGTGCTCCATGAGCTATCTTGAAAAATTTTAAGTGTGCGAACAAGACAATCCAGGCCTTCAAGCACTGAAATTCTCATGATAATTACGTTGAATATGTAGTTCCTATGGCACGGAAACTGAGTGACAAAGCCACTGAAATTCTACTGGTCCAACCACTTGAATAATTTCATTGGTTTTTTCTAGGAACCAGTAAGCCCAAATTTCATTGGTTTGTTTCAATGGGGGCTGTTTCAATGATGTACCCACTGAAAACAGAAACCCGTGGGTAAACCACTAGGTTTCAATGGATTTGCTATCCACAGTGCGCTCCAGCCGCCCCCGCGCCTCCGCCTGCCCCAACACCACCCCCAGCACCTTCTCCTCCTCAGCAACGAGGCTCTCCCTCTCCGCTGCACCCGCCAGAACCCACTCCGTGTGCACCGTGCTCACGGACTGGACGCGCGTCGGCCCGCGCAGCACCACACCTCATCCAGCACCGCGTCCGCATCTTCGTCCGCATCGAGCGCCACATCGTCGCCCGCGCCGAGCGTCTGGAGCTCCGCATGCAGCCACAGCGTGTGCACGCGGCCGCGTCGTGCGCGCTCGCGCCACTCAAGCGTGAGGCGGCATGTACTCGTGCGGCTGCAGCGGGCCAAGGGGGGCGGTGGCACATGAGCATGGGGGTTGCGCGCGGCCTGGCGGCATCTTCTGGCGGACGTCCAGTGCGCGGGCGCTTGTGTTGGGTGCATTTATGCTCCTGCACCAAAATCAAGCATAATATGTTTCAATTTATTTTGTGGTGTTTCCAATTGTTTCTCACATTGTTCTTGTACCATGCATCCATTTCTCTGCTTATTTTCGAAATTTTCCAGTCGCTCCCTATCTCTCCATTCCACTTTGTTATTTCTATTTTCACAGGCGGCTGCACCCAGCGGAGTTTGAAATGACTTCGACGCGCGAGCTCTTGGGCGCTAAAGGGCCGGGTGCATGTATATGCCTTCTGAGACAGGATTGTACTCCTCTCTTAGTGACAATAAATTCACTGAGAGAGGCAAGTAGTATTCTTTGTATTTTCATAACATGTTGACTGAAAATCATGTAGTACATTTGATTCTAGGTATTGTATTAATATAACAGTGACAATAAATTCACTGAGAGAGTACATTTGATTCTAGATTCTAAGCTTTCTAAGAACTCTACCGAACCTTCCCTGCCATAGCCCTAGTTGCTAAACAGCTTGTCCCCGCCGTGGGCCGAGGTGGGCATCGCAAGGCGCGGGATGCAGTCATCGTGGGCATTGTTAGGGATCGTCCACAAAGAGCTACCTATTATGAACATTTACTAGTAGTTAATTAGTTTCAAATGTCCCAAGAAAGGTTGTATTAATATTTCTATG
>WHVA01000744.1:0-41903 GCA_015179125.1 Gautieria morchelliformis
TCATCTGTGAAAACCAAATGGTCCGGTGGTTCACTACCAATATGAAACTGGAAAGCAGTCCGCGAGGCTTCACAGCGCTCTGCGGCTGCCCATGAAAGCTGGATTGGAGACAAATATAAAGGTTGTCATTCTTCGAGGAGTTAATGACTCACTTTCTTTCTTTGCAAGCCAAGATGTCGAAGCGTCCTCCAGACAGTTGATATACTTACTAAAATACCATGCTGCACCTCTAGCTCTTCGACAAGCTCATCGAGGTAAAGATCGGGCGAGCGTTCAAGAAGCGCAAGAAGAAACTGTTATAAAATAAAATAAGCTACAGCTAAACAGACATGAATTACTTACTTCACTCTGAGCTGAGGTCATTTTTGACCCATGAGATAGCCGCTTTGGCTCTGCCACGACGTCTCCAACATCCCGCCAGAGTTTGATTGTGCGTTGAACTACACGTAGTGACATATTGAAGTCAATTGCAATATCGGTTGATTTCTTGTTGAGCTTGAATTTTTGGTGTATAACGCGATCCCGCAGATCCTTGCTGTACATGTGACGAACAGGTTTAGGGTTGCCAGGGCGAGGCATATGAGCGATGGTGTGGGTAGTACATACAAGGAGAATGGAAGTTCCCGAAACACACACCCTGACCAAGAATTCCATGACATGAATCGTGCGACAGCATTTGCACCCTTACTCCCAATGCTGAACCCAACTCAAGTGTAATTTTCAGGTGTTGAATGGCCACTATCCCATTTTTATTGGTGAGTTTGCTACTTATGCTTACTTTACATCCTTGCTGAAAGGGCTGTCACGCGTACCAACTACAAGTCCACCATTGTGACTTGAAGTGCCCCTTCTACTCGTACAAGCAGTAGCAGTTCCTTCCTGTTGTCCACCCGCACCCCCGACCGTGGCTCCATCACTCCTACCGTCAACACCCTCGCGATGACCACTGCCACGTCCCGCGCCTCCACGCGCTACCGCAACACCAACCGCGGCGATGCCCTCACACGCCTCGAGGGCCGCCAGCCCAGTCATGTCACGTCCGCGCTCCCGTCCCTCTACCGGCTGCCATTTGGGTCGGTATCCCCCATGTCCCTGCGTGGAGTCCCCTGGGTGTCAAGGTGTGTCGACACCCCCGCACCCTGCTAACCATATGCCCAGTCTCCTCACGATGAGCTCCGTGTCGTCCGTGCTGCAATCGCACCTGCACCTGCACCCATACCTGCACCCGTACCTGCACCCGCACCCGCACCCGCACCTGCACCTGCACCCGCACCCGCCACCGCCCACTCCCCCACCACCCCGTCCTCCTACACCAGCTCGCCCACCCCAGCACCTCCGTGCCCCTCACCCCACCGCATACATGTGCACCCCCGCGGTTTCTGAGCTCAAGAACGTGTCAGGATCAGTGAAGTTGCCTTATGGTGCATTGGCACTCAGTGTGGAAGGGATCAAAGATTTCAGGGCTTATGCTACACAGGAGGAAATCCGACATCGAGAATGAACGCCTACCGTCAGATCTCACTGATCCAATGTCAGAAGAAGCTAAGCCCTTCCTCTCCAATCCTATGACACCCTCTTCTGGAGATTCTCCTGTAGTGGGTTCTCACCATTAGTACAAGGTAGCAAACAAAATTAAAACCTGCATTGAACTACATACAGTAAGCTAAGCTTGACATTGTTCCCCCTCAGCACCCAAAATGCAAAATAGAAAATGCTTGTTTTATTCGGATTTTTTAGTTCTATGCCCTAGCTATGGTCCACATAGCTTCAGATATGAAATTTCAAGCGAATCGGAGCGACATCAAGCAAGATATCGTTGTTCGAAGTTTGCACGCTAAAACGGAAGCAAATCCGACGCGCGCCTTAGGTACTGCAAACGGGTGTAAGTACCCAACTAGTGAAATAATCCAGACTTCTCTAAGTCAAAACCACCTGCTCATGGCTACCCCAGGCTGTAACAGGTTGGGAATTTCAATATCCTAGCAAGGTTGACTATTCAGACCCGAGATTAGTCCACATTGCCCTGCTTATAGGTCTGCCTTGGAATCCATATTCTGGGACTGTTCATAAATTTGAAAAGGGGTGTATGTATCCCCTACTTGAGGTATTCTAAGGTCGCAATTGTCAAGATTGGTTTTTAGGCGTTAATATCGTGTATTAGTGAACACAGTGAATGCCCGAATGACTTGAGCAAATAAGTGTGCCATTCAGCAAATAAGGTGAACCAATAAATGTTCAGGAAACAAGAGGGCTGCCCGAATGGAGCTCACCCTATCTACAGTCGTAGTGAAATAGCCCATGGCACTTGACGGTGTAACCTGCAAGGTGTCATGGAAAGGTTGTTTAAGTAGCAACAATCCTTTCACCGGCGAAGGTGCTCCTTCGGAGCCCTTCGCCAACAGTGCAGATAATAGTTCAGAGGCTAAGGTAATGAAGGTGAAGTATGAAAACTCACCAGTGGTGCTTAAGTCTTCCTCTGGTAGAAGATAGAACTCTATAGGAGAGGGCTCAAGATGATGATCACAGTGAGGTCGAGTTTTGCACAAGATGTATGATAATTAAACTGGGGAATATACATGCGAATGTAGACTACTTATACCGAATGCTCATATGGTGCTAGCGAATAGGAAAGAGGCCGTCTTGAGTCAGGGTTGGATAGGGGTGCGCAGTCAGGATACAAATAGATGAAACACATATACAATAGAATGAAAGAGGAGTGTGAACATGAAACGATGGGGAGGAAGAGGGCGAAGGTACCAAACATGCCTTGAGACCTGCATACATGTTACCCTGCACAGACTCTTGGTCTGCTGGGTTAATCCCACATGATCTATGGGTAGGACGTCCCGTGAATGCATTCCAGCCATAGGAACACCCAAAGGGGGTTGAGTCAAGAAGATGATGGGACCAGTGATGAACCATCAATCTGGGTAAAGGATGTCAATTGTGTTTGATGGCATGCCTGCTGGCGAATGATGCAAGTAGGGAATGGTCATTTGGTGAATGTGGCGAATAGTGAATGGAGAAAAGAGTGAATGGAGCGAAGCCAAGTGAACATGGAAGAGTGGTGAAAGGGAAAACAGGGATAGCTGGGTACAAGAAATAAACAAGTCATGACAGCCTGCACCTCCTTGCGATTCATGATAGGACCAGTGATGAACCATCAATCCGGGTAAAGGATGTCAATCATGTTTGATGGCATGGCTACTGGCGAATGATGCGAGTAGCGAATGGTCATTTGGCGAATGGGGCAAATAGTGAATGGAGCAAAGAGTGAATGGAGCAAAGAGTGAATGGAGCAAAGAGTGAATGGAGCAAAGAGTGAATGGAGCAAAGAGTGAATGGAGCAAAGAGTGAATGGAGCAAAGCCAAGCGAACCTGGAAGAGTGGTGAAAGGGGAAACAGGGATAGTTGGGTACAAGAAATAAATGAGTCATGACAACTGTATAGTGAAAACTTCAGTGAAGCTAATTCGTCCTGCCCTGCAGTGGTACGAGTCCCATTGAGTCCAACCTGCATGGAGGCTGCAACTGACACTATCCAAATGTGTCCTGAGGATGTGGGTCTGTCATGGAGTGGGAGTTTAACAGATGATGGGTTCTATGATGGATGATGCCCCCAACACCTGGGGTCCTGGCAGGATGATGCGAATAGTGAATGTGAAAGCAGTATGTTGACGAATATTTTGGCAAGATATTCGCTGGTTCAGTAAGTCGTTCGCTGGTTCAGGAGGTCATTCACTGTGTGTTGAGGGATGATTCGCAGAATAAACAAATCATGACAGCAATAGACTGTCTATTTGTCATTGCCTGAATAGGTGTGCCACACAGGGACATTCGGCAACATTCCATTGTCAGATATTACTGCTCTAAACACAGTGATTGTTCAATAACCAGCGGCACATCCAGGTAACCCAGATATATGGGTATGATATATGGGTATGGGGCGATGAGGATTTCTCAGAGCCTTCATCTCTGTTGAGCGATGACAAATGGGCTAACAAACCTACCACTTGGTCCCAGACACAGGCATACACAGCCACAACGTCGGCCGGACCAATCCCAGCCATTTGCATGAGAAGACACACCTTCAACAGTCCACTGAAGATGAAGGCAATATTTTAAGGACTCTTTACAAAATTGCCTATTTTTCTTACATAGTCTATCCATAGACATAAACTTCAATGTTATGTAAGAATTTTCCAATATCAATGAGTTGTGTGTTGACACAAAAGTGCGCACAGGAAGTATCGAGAGTCTCTAGGACAGCTTGATTTAAATATGCACGAACCGCATAGTAAAAGTGCGCACATAAAATTTATAATTGCGCTCGAAGTTGCCACTTTGCGCTGAATTTTAAAAATGCATTTTGAACCGTTTGTGGTGCCAATTGCTATTTTGATTTTCAATGTTTGGCTCTAAAAGGAAATCCTTTGTGTGGGCTGTACATCCAGGTGCCAACATCCTCAGAGTGCTGGACTCATGTGCTTTGTCACATTTCTGCAATGACATAATCTTCCCAATTTGTATGCAGAAACTCTATCTACTTACCTTCAGGATGTGGAAATCTGGCTGGCAGAAGGCTCACACTGCAGGCATATAAAAGTTTTTTTGTCTGAAAAACTGTTCAAAAAACTGTAAAGATACTCCAAATATTTTTAGTGTTTTTTATGGAAAAGAAACTATAATAAATTTTTGTGTTTTATTAGAATTTGTTGAGCAAGAAAATTGTAAAAAAATTCAAAGTTTTTTTTCAGGGTTTTTTATGGGTTTCTTTGTGTTTTCACAAAGAAACTTATAAAAAGACATAAAAAACCCTGAAAAAAACTTTAAACTTTTTTACAATTTTCTTGCTCAAAAAATTCTAACAAAAACACAAAATTATATCAAAGTTTTTTTACATTAAAAACACTAAAAAATTTGGAATATCTTTACAGTTCTTTGAACAGTTTTTCAGACCAGAAAATTTTTATATGCCTCCTGTGTCAGTCTTCTCTGAGCTTGCCACTGTCACCTCAGTTAGTCCTCCAAGCAGCACTGGTTTGGGCTGTGCCACCTGCCGGTACATTATCTAGGAAACTCTAACAGGAAGTTCCATCATTCCAAATTAACCCTGGGGTTTGCTGGCCTGTGGTTTGATATCAGTATCAGGGTTTGATTGTGCCCTCTGAGATCCAAACTATGTCATATATAGTGATGTGCAGGGCCCCAAAGCCCAGGCTTGGGCCTGGGTGGCTCGGGCTCGGGCTTTCCAAATCCTGAGCCAGTGTCAGGGGACAACCTGTTTTCCATTTCCAGTTCCGACACCACACCCAGTTCCGACTCCATTTCCGACTCTGCTTCCGGTTCTGATTCCATCTCCGCCTCCGCTTTCGGAATGATTCCGCTTCTGGGAGAACTTCCACCAGTTCTGTTCGCCACTCCAATTTCCGACTTCCACTTTTGGAACAGTGTCGGAAATCAAGCGTCTCGCGTAATAGGTGGCAATAAAGGGTCGATCAAGGGTCAGGGTGGTCAAGGAGATGCAGGGTTGATGGCGGGTACCAAGTGTTGTCCCTGGCTGCGCAGCGTAGTATAATACGGGCTCGCTGACATTGGGGGTCCTTAGACTTTTCTCTTTGGATTTCCCCTTGTCAGGTGAGAACCCCCTCTCTTGTATACTCTATTCATTTATACGTACTTTGGATTCCCCCTTGTCAGTTGTGTGGTAGTGTGATCTCCACAACTAGCCAGGGTTGCCCTTACAGCAGAAAAGTCTCTCCCCTAGAGGACCGGCGGTCGTACTGCCCATTGCATTCGCCATAGGTGCGTTCGGAATCGGAGACAGCGACTCGAAAATCGCAACCTCTTCCGCACACACAGCGTATGACAGCCCCTCTTCTTACGTCGAGCTCCCAACCTCGGAAATCCCGTCCCATATTGCTCCTTCCAACATGGATCCGGACGATCGTCTCCGGAATATGGAGGAGGAATTGACGCGGAACCGGATGAAGACTGACGCGATTGAAACAGCCTTACAAGCGATTTTGGCTAAGTTAGATATTCCACAAAGTGGTGGAAATGCAATGCTGGATGATCCGGATTTCGGAAAAGCAGAACTAACGGAAGAGAGAAAGTCCGCGAAGTTAGCAAAGGTCAAACCCGCAACTCCGGCGGACTTTGATGGAGATCGGGAGAAGGGACGTGCATTCTTCAACACATGCAGCATCTACTTCACAATCGTCAGAGACCTCTTTCCGAACGACCAGGCTCGGATTCACTGGGCATTGTCCTTTTTCAAATCGGACCATGCAGCCCGTTTTGCAAACAAGGTGATCCGACATGAAGCAAAGGGCAAGGGGAACTACTTCCGGGACTGGGACGCCTTCGAGAAAACATTTTCCGACCAGTTCTGCCCAAAAAACGAGCAGCTCACAGCCCTTACGAAGCTCGAGGGGACCAGCTGGTACCAGGCCAAGGATCCGGTCAATGACTACATCGATCGCTTCCAGGAGCTCATCGACCTTGCGGAATATGACGACGACAAGACGATCGTCATCAAATTCCGACGAGGACTTGATCCGATACTCCAGAACCAAGTTGCACTGCTTGGGGATGGAGCTCCGGATTTTGATGACCCAGAAGGGTGGTACCAAGCTGCGCAGAAGGTGTCTCGGAACAGGGAGGCAAATGAGGCCTTCGTGGAGACGAGCCGGAACATGACACGCAGTTCCACTCGTCCTACTCCACCTGTGCCAAAACCCGGAAGCGCATTCATTCCCACATGGAAAATATTGCCAATGTTTGCTCCGCCTGCTCCTATTAGGAACCATAGCCCTCCTCCCTCGAAGAGTGGCCCTGCCCCGATGGATGTTGACCGCATGCGCGGAAAAGGCCGCGGAACTATCACCTGCTTCCGATGTCGACAACCAGGCCACTATGCTCGCGATTGCCCCCAAGCCTTTGATATCCGGCTTATGACCACAGAGGAGAAACTCGAGCTCCTTCCAGAGTTCCTCGCACTTGCGGACATAAGCGGAGTGCCCACTGCGGAAGAGATTTCCGAAAATGCGGAACATGGTCCACCGGAAGCGGAAGATGCGTCGGATTTTGTGACACGCAGCGGGTGAGCTGTGTGCCCCTGCTGCCTGTACATAACCGGTTTGCCTATCTTGAAGTAGAGAATGAAAAGCCCCCACTCCCCTCACTTCGTGCAGACCCACCGGATAAAGTCACACAAAAACTAGATCCGACACCCCATCCATCCCGCATCCGCCCTTGGGAGAGACGCCTTCCGAAGCGCTATGTTGTTGCTTCCACCCCTGGCCCCAAGTCACTAGTCATTAAGGTGGAGATCCAGACAACAGATACGGCGGAAGTCAAATCCGGACCCGCCCTTGTCGATTGCGGGGCCACTGGTTAGTTTATAGACCGGGACTATGTGGAACGGAACCGACTGAGCACACGGAAGTTGGAACGTGCAATCCCGGTGTTCAATGTGGATGGAAGCCCCAACGAGGCAGGGTCCATCACGGAGATAGTAGACACAATTCTCTGCTATGATGGACACACAGAACGCACTTCCTTTGCGGCCACCAGCCTGGGGAAGCAAGACATCATCCTCGGGTTTACCTGGCTCCAGGGGCACAACCCGGAGATCAATTGGCAGACTCGGAAGGTGCTGATGAGTCGGTGCCCACCCAAGTGTCACATGTGCCGATCGGAAGTGCGGAAGGAGCACCAGGAGGAGCGGAAGACCGAAGGGCTCATACAGACATGTCGTTCTGGCCCCCATCCACTGCTTGCAGAAGAAGACTCGGAAGCAGAATTTGAACCGGCTCCCACATTCAATTCCGATTCCGATTCCGACTCCGACATCATCTGACTCAGCCCGGAAGAGACTCTGGTGGAGGGGGAGCGCTTGCTGTACGTAAACCTTCCACCAGAAGCGGAACACATCCGCGCCACAGGAAATATTTCGCAACGCCTTGCTGAAGCCTCCAAGAAGCATGATAAAGCGGAGGTGGAAATTCCGGAGTACCTGCGGGAGTTCGAGGATGTCATTGCCAAGGAGTCGTTTGATGCCCTGCCTCCACGAAAGCTGTGGGACCATGCCATCGAGTTGGAGCCTGGGTCAAAGCCCACCAACTGCAAAGTCTACCCGCTGTCACCCAAGGGGCAGGTAGAGCTCGATGCATTCCTTGCGGAAAACCTCCATACAGGGAGGATCCGCCCCTCCAAGTCACCCATGGCATCTCTGGTGTTCTTCATCAAGAAGAAGGACGGCTCGCTCAGACTTGTGCAGGATTACCGGGCCTTGAATGCTATCACTATCAAGAACCGGTACCCCATTCCACTCATTTCCGAACTAACCACACAACTCCGTGGGGCAAGGTACTTCACTAAGCTGGATGTCCGCTGGGGCTTCAATAATGTTCGGATCCGGGAGGGGACGAGTGGAAGGCTGCATTCCGCACCAACCGAGGACTCTTTGAGCCACAGGTCATGTTCTTTGGCCTCACCAACAGTCCTGCCACATTCCAGACGATGATGAATGACATCTTCCGTGATATGATAGCAGAAGGGTTGTCTGTGTCTACCTCGATGACATCCTCATCTTCACAAAAACAATGTCGGAACATCGGGAGGTTGTGCGGAGAGTGTTGGAACGGCTCCGGGAGTACAACCTATGTCTCAAGCCGGAAAAGTGCGAATTTGAGCGCATGCGGATAGAGTACCTTGGGGTGATTGTGTCGGATGGAAGGGTGGAAATGGACCCGGTCAAAGTTTCCGGTGTATCGGATTGGCCTGTGCCGCGGAACAAGAAGGAGGTCCAGTCCTTCATTGGGTTTGTCAATTTCTACCGGCGGTTCATCAAGGACTTCTCCTGCCACGCCCGTGCCCTCTTCGACCTCACCAAGAAGGAGGTTGACTGGCGGTGGGGAGAGCCGGAACAGGCCTCCTTTGACAAACTCAAGGAGCTGATCACTTCTGCCCCAGTCCTGATCTTTCCCGATGACTCTCGCCCTTATCGAGTCGAGGCGGATTCTTCCGACACAGCTACCGGAGCGGTCTTGTCACAAAAGTCATTGGAAGATGGTGGGGGGTGGCATCCGATTGCCTTTTTCTCTAAGAGCCTCAGTCCGGTCGAGTGGAACTATGAGATCCACGACAAGGGCTGGCAATCATCCGAGCGCTAGAGGAGTGGCGACACTTCCTCGAGGGTGCTCTGTGCCTGTTTGAGATCTGGACAGACCACAAGAACCTTGAGTACTTCTGCACGTCTAAGAAGTTGAACCGACGACAAGCACGGTGGTCCCTACACCTGTCCCGGTTCGACTTCATGCTCCACCACCGCCCCGGCTGCACCATGGGCAAGCCCGATGCCCTATCCCGCCGTGCGGACCATGGAAGTGGAAGCGGAGACAACGCTGATATGACACTGCTCCGCCCAAGTCTCTTTGCAATCTGCGCCCTCGAAGGAGTGACTGCAGTTGGGGCGGAAGTGGAAATGCTCCAGGACATTCGGAGGCAGTACCGGAATGGAGAGAAGGAGGAGTCGGTGGTGAAGGCAGTGGAGGAACTTCGGAAAGGGCACTCACGGTCTGTACGGGCAGCGGAATGGTCAGAACGTGATGGACTGCTCCACTTCAGAGGCAAGGTCTATGTTCCAGGTGGGGCGGACCTCCACCGCCGCATCATGTCCCAGCACCATGACACACGGGTCACTGTGCATGCTGGCATGTGGAAGACGCTGGAGTTAGTGGCTCAGAACTACTGGTGGCCTCAGATGTCCCGCTACATTGGACAGTACGTGAAGACATGTGACCTTTGTCTCCAAACCAAAGTGCAACGACATCCACCCGTCGGAGAACTTGTTCCACTCCCGATTCCGGAATCCCGCTGGGACACCATCAGTTGTTGACTTCATCGTTGAACTCCCAGAGTCCATGGCTATGACGCAATCATGAACGTCGTGGACTCGGTAAGCAAGGTGTCCCACTTCATTCCGACGCACACAACGATCACGGCCCTCGGAGCGGCCCGCCTGTTCCTTGCGCATGTCTGGAAGTTGCATGGGCTCCCAAAGCAAGTCGTTTCCGACCGAGGTCCGCAGTTTGTTGCGGAACTGACTCAGGAGCTCTACCATCTGCTTGGCATAAAGCTGGCTACCACCACAGCATACCATCCGCAGGGTGACGGACAGACAGAACGGGTCAATCAGGAGTTGGAGAAATATCTCTGCCTCTTTGTCAATGAGAGGCAGGATGACTGGGATGAGTTACTTCCACTGGCGGAATTCCAATACAAAATCCATGTCCATTCCGCCACGCAACAGACTCCCTTCATGCTTCACTCCGGACGACACCCACAGATGGGCTTCGAACCACGCCAGGCTGAGTCCCGACTCGAGACGGTCAATGAGTTCCGAGACCGCATGGACTCCACCCTTTCGGAAGCCAAGTCGGCCCTTGCGAAGGCCAAGGATGACATGGCAAGGTACTACAACCAACGCCGAGTTCCTGCCCCAGAGTACCAAGTTGGAGACAAGGTGTATCTAGATGCAAGTGACATCCGCACCACACGCCCTTCACAGAAACTCGCCCACCGCTACCTTGGGCCCTTCACAGTGACGCGGAGGGTTGGACGGAATGCATACCGCCTCCGACTTCCGATGTCCATGTCCCAACTCCACCCCGTCTTCAACGTGGTGAAGTTACTCCCTATGCTTGAGGACCCAATTCCAGGTCGGAAGGCTCGTCCGCCACCTCCACCGTAAATTGTGCATGGGGAAGAGCACTATATGGTGGAACGGATCCTGGACAGCAGGTTTGTGCGAGGACGACTCCAATTCCTCGTGAAATGGGAAGGGTATGGGTATGAGGAGAATTCGTGGGTCCCAGAGCTAGATGTCTCCGCTCCGGACAAACTCCACGAGTTCTATAGGACACCCTGGCGCCCCTCGCCGAATCCACTCACTTGCATTTCAATCCCTCGTGTCCCGTGCTTCAAGGACGCAGCACGCTAGAGGGGGGGTGATGTCAGGGGACACCCTGTTTTCCATTTCCAGTTCCGACACCATACCCAGTTCCGACTCCATTTCCGACCCCGCTTCCGGTTCCGATTCCATCTCCGCCTCTGCTTTTGGAAATGATTCTGCTTCTGGGAGAACTTCCACCAGTTCTGTTCGCTTTGCCAGTTCCACTCCAATTTCCGACTTCCGCTCTCGGAACAGTGTCGGAAATCAAGCGACTCGCATAATAGGTGGCATCAAGGGTCGATCAAGGGTCAGTGAGGTCAGGGGGATGCAGGGTTGATGGCGAGTGCCAAGTGCTGTCCCTGGCTGCGCAGCATAGTATAATACGGGCTCGCTGACATTGGGGTCCTTAGACCTTTCTCTTTGGATTTCCCCTTGTCAGTTGTGTGGTAGTGTGATCTCCACAACCAGCCAGGGTTGCCCTTAGAGGTGGCCCTTTTCATTGGGCATCTTGCAGTCTGGTACTGTATTTCTTCTTGATCGTGAATGGGCTGGTTGCCTCACCACCTCAGATAAACCCCTTGAACTCCAGGATGCCTTGAACAATGATGATGTAGCTGAGAACTACCCTATCTTACAGGTAGGTTCAGTTGTGCAATAAAGGCTTTCCACCGAGATCCACGGCCAAGAGTTGCAGTTTGACAACAACGTGGGTTTTTCAAGGTGGTTGCAGGGATGATGGTGGGGTGGAAGAGAAGGAGAAGGAGAAGAACCAGGTGGGGCAGTGGCAGAAACAGCAACAGTTTTATGTAGGGCCACTGTAACTACACTACCACTTATGGATAGTAAAATAATATACTTACTTAAATCCCCATGACTGAGTAGAAGTCTCCTTTTTTGGCCACCGAAGAACCTAGGGTTCAGGCAGCTTCTGGGCTCAGCTCAGGCTTGTCAAAACCCAAGCCAGGCCTGGAAGCCCGGTGCACCAACAGCTTGGGCCTGGCCTGGCTCGGGCTTTTGGCAGCTCGGCCTGGCTGTGAGGGCAACACTAATGACGAAGCCACAACCAAAAGATACTCAAGGAGATAAGAGGCAATACTAGGACAATGACCAACTGTGTAGTGGGTATCCTCAGTTTATAAATCTATCAACGATAGATGTTGGGTGCATTTATGCTCCTGCACCAAAATCAAGCATAATATATTCAACTTATTGTGTGGTGTTTCAATATTTTCTCATACTGTTCTTGTACCATGCATCCATTTCTCTGCTTATTTTCGAAATTTTCTAGCCACTCCCTATCTCTCCATTTCATTCTGTTATTTCTACTTTCACAGGTGGCTGCACCCAGCGGAGTTTGAAATGACTTCGACGCGCGAGCCCTTGGGCGCTAAAGGGCCGGGTGCAAGTATATGCCTTCTGAGACAGGATTACACTCCTCTCTCAGTGACAATAAATTCACTGAGAGAGGCGAGTAGTATTCTTCATATTTACATAGCATGTTGACTGAAAATCATGTAGTATATTTGATTCTAGGTATTGTATTAATACATCAGTGACAATAAATTCACTGAGAGAGTATATTTGATTCTAGCTTTCTAAGAACTCTACCGAACCTTCCCTGCCATAGCCCCTAGTTGCTAACAATAGATACATGGGGACTTGCCTGTGTAGTGGGTATCCTCAGAGATCAAGCTGAGGAGACACTACCACACTGGCTACAGTCTTATAACGCTGGCAAGGCTTACATAATAAGGGGGGGACAGAAACTTGTAGAAAGTTGTAGAAACTCATGGAAGAAGGTTATGGAAACTGATGGAAGGTGCGGAAACTGATGGAAGGTGATGGAAACTCGTGGAAGGTGACTGTCAGGGTTCACGCATTTCCTTCCACAAGTTTCTATTTCCTTCCATGAGTTTCCGTTACTTTCCGTGAGTTTCCATAACCTTCCGTCACATTCTGTCACACTCCATCACATGTCACATTCCGTAACCTTCTACAAGTTTCCGTCTCCCCTATTATGTAAGCCTTGCCAGCGCTATAAGACTGTAGCCCGTGTGGTGGCGTTTCCTCAGCTTGATCTCTGAGGATACCCACTACACAGGCAAGTCCCCATGTATCTATCGTTGGTAGAGTTATAAGCTGAGGATACCCACTACACAGTTGCTCATTGTCCTAGTATCGGCTCTTATCTCCTTGAGTACCTTTGGTTGTGGCTTCGTCATTAGTGTTGCCCTCACAGAAGATCAAGCTCATAGGACGACCCCACACACTTTTCTTAACCAGCCTTCATCTCAGCCTATGGCAAACCAACTCCCAGACGCATACTGGGACTCCCTGGGTGAACATGGGCCATTTCTTCGAGGCCTCCTTTCCAGCCAAGCACAGCAGCTGCAGCAACTTCAACTGATCAGGAACTGCACAATCAGATTGTTAACGTTCACGACCACTTAGCCAATGTTGCTGCTGCTCAAGCTCTTGCGCCCTCAGTACCTCACAGTGTCCCTCCATCTACTCGCTCTATCAAAGCAGCAGAACCGGAGAAGTTCAATAGAGACCATGCAGAGACTGAAGGGTTTATCAGGTCTATCAAGTTGTCCATCGCTGTCCAGCCAGCATCCTTCCCAGATGAGCGCACAAAGATCCTATATGCTCTTTCCTTCATGACAGGAGGCTCTGCGGAGATATGGGCACACAACGAGACACAGACTGTCATTGATGGCACCTCCTCTATATCCACTCTGGAGGGGTTCATTAAACGTGTGGAGGAGGCCTTTGGGGACCCAGCTCATGCCAGAACGGCTCGCACTAAGCTGCATGACCTTAGGATGGCGTAAGGAATGTCGGCAGATGAATACACCGCTCAATTTGAGATCCTGGCAGGCAGGACAGGCTTTAATGATGAGGCACTCGAGGATGCCTATGCTTGTGGCCTTCCAGCGGGTATCCTTGACAAGATCCATGCCCAGCCCTTTCTTCCATCCAACCTCAAAGCCTGGAAGGAAGCAGCCTGTCAGATTGACCGCAATCATCGCCGTCTGTTAGAGGTCAGGAAGGCACAGACACCTCATGTCCCTAATCGCCCTCCTCCTGCCCGACCACTCCACACTCCTGCTACGGCTCCTGTTGTCACAGCACCACCCAGTAATGCGACACCTATGGACATTGACTCATCTCGCCACGGCACCAAAACACGGACCTGCTACAACTGTAAGAGACCTGGTCACATTTCACCAGACTGTCCTGAACCTCGCAAGCCACGAATCCGTGCAAACCTCACAGAGGCAGACATTGCAGCAATTGTCTCTAAATCTGTAGCAGTGGCGATGGAGGAACGCAAACAGAAGGTGGAAGCCCCTGTCCAAGAGGAAGGAAAGGGTTTTTAGGCCAGTCAGCGGTGAAAGACATGCCCCGCTCGACGAATCGGTTTTCAGTTCTCGAAACATGTACAATAGGGATCACAGGCGATATGATGCATCCTTCTCCTACCCCTGATCGAACTGAAACCAAACCAGCCATGCCAAAAACCCAACCCATCGCTCCAGTTGCTAATGCAAACCTTCCAGTCCCTCTATATGTCCGTACTGCTGACCTCCACCGATGCACCAAAGTACCTCTCAAGGTCCACTCCGTTGACACAGGGCATCCACTTGCAATTGACTCCCTCCTCGACAGTGGTGCTACAGCAGGTGGAGTTTGTAAGTGAACACAGACTTCGGACCCGTCCCCTACCCCGTGCCATCCCCATCTACGATATTGATGGTACTCCAAATGAGGCTGGCTCAATCAAGGAAGAAGTCGACCTTATTTGCAACTTTGGGGATCATACGGAATGTGCCACATTCTCTGTCACGAGCCTTGGACGACTTGCCATCATTCTTGGTCACACATGGCTTGTTGAACACAACCCAGAAGTTGACTGGCATACAGGAGATGTGAAGATGACATGCTGTCCCAAGTCATGTGGGGGCAGACCTGTTGTCAGAGGGCCCACAGTCGAAATTGTTCCAGAAGAGAGTGTAGACCAAGAGGAGGTTCCCATACAGCACACCTGCTCCCTACTTGAGGAAGGAGACAGAACCTTTGTCATCTTTGTGAATGAGAGTCCTGAAATGATTGGCGCATGCTGGACTGTCTCCCAACAGCTTGCTGAATGGGCCAGCAAGTCTGCACCAGTCAGATCCTTCGAGGACCTTGTCCCCAAACCATACCAGGAGTTGAAGGATGTGTTTTCTAAGGAGTCATTTGACCAACTACCTCCTTAAAAGCCCTGGGACCATGCAATTGAGCTCACTCCAGGTGCACAACCCTTCAGCACAACGGTTTACCCAATGTCACTGGTTGAGCAAAGGGAACTGGATAACTTCCTTGAGGAGAACCTGAAGAGCCATTGTATCCGTCCTTCCAAGTCACCTATGGCATCTCCAGTCTTCTTTGTGAAGAAAAAGGACGGCAGTCTTAGATTTGTGCAAGACTACCGGAAGCTCAATGATATAACAATCAAGAATGCCTATCCTTTGCCCCTTGTTCCAGACATCATGAATAAGCTTGCTGCTGGAAGGGCTAAATACTTCACAAAGCTTGACATTCGCTGGGGTATAATAATGTACGCATAAAAGAGGGAGATGAGTAGAAGGCAGCCTTTCGGACAAATAGGGGCCTGTATGAACCTCTAGTCATGTTCTTTGGACTCACGAACAGCCCAGCAACCTTCCAGACGATGATGAATGACATCTTCAAGAGTCTCATCGATGAAGGGGTTGTGGTGGTGTTCATGGACGACATTCTCATCTTCACAGAGTCGCTTGAAAAACATTGTAGGATTGTACGACGTGTCCTTGAAATCCTCCAGGCCAACAACCTGTACCTCAAATCTGAAAAATGCCTATTTGAGCAACTAGAGGTGGAGTATCTCGGCCTCATCCTCTCTCAAGGACAGGTTGCCATGGACCCAGTCAAGGTTGCAGGGGTGCGGGACTGGCCAATACCACGTAACGTCACTGAAGTCAAATCAATCCTTGGTTTCATCAACTTCTACCGTAGATTTGTGGAAGACTTCTCACACATTGCAAAGCCCCTCAACCAGTTGACAAAACAGGATGCCCAATGGTCTTGGGATCCAAATGGTCCAGAGCAAGCGTCCTTCGACAAGCTCAAACTCCTCATCACCTCAACACCGATCCTTGTCCTCCCTGATTAAGACAAACATTTCCATCTTGAAACAGATGCCTCAGCCTATGCCACGGAGCAGTACTGTCCCAGCTATGTGATGATGGCAAATGGCGGCCTGTGGGGTTTGTCTCCAAAAGCCTCAATTATGCTGAACGCAACTATGCCATCCATGACAAGGAGCTTCTTTCTGTGATTCGGGGATTAGAGGAATGGTGCCACATCTTAGAGGGAACGAAGCACAAGATTGAGATTCTCAATTACCATCAGAATCTCACCTACTTCCACACTGCACAAAACCTGAACCGTCGTCAAGCACGCTGGTCACTCTACCTCTCTCGCTTTGATTTTGAGCTGATCCATCGTCCTGGTCATCATTCAGCCAAGCCTGATGCACTCTCACAACACGTGGATCATAAGTGGGGGGAGGAAGACAACCAAAATCAAGTCTTACTTACCCCTGACTTGTTCCACATCAAGGCGAATCCCCCAGAGGCTGGCGCACAGTTAGTCCCAGGTGAAGGTGATGCTTTCCTCAATCGAGTAAGGAACTGTGTAGACCGGGATGAAAAGGTTGTCAAGGCTCTCAAAGAACTGGGCTCCTCTGGAATTTACGAGGAGAAGAGTGGTCTGAACAGGATGGGCTTGTCCTCTATCACAACAAAGTGTACGTGCCGCTTGATGCAAAACTACGACATGACATAGTGAAAGTGCACCATGACATGCCTCTCACCGGTCACCTTGGTTGTTGGAGAACCACTGAACTAGTTGCTCGGAGTTACTGGTGGCCTGGGATGGGACGTTACATTGCAAAATACGTGAAGGCCTGTGACCTGTGCAACCGGACAAAAACCTTCCCTGCTTCTCCCATTGGCAAGCTTCTACCGAACCGTATCCCAGACCGTAGATGGCAGGTTATGTCTGTTGACTTGATCGTAGAACTGCCTACCAGTCATGGCTATGATGCTCTCCTTGTTGTCGTCGATCGCCTCTCAAAGCGTGCACATGTCATTCCCACCACTTCAGATGTAACTTCGGTGGGAGTTGCCCGACTCTTCCGTGATCATGTTTGGAAACTTCATGGGCTCCCTGAAGAAATCATCAGTGATCGAGGCACACAGTTCATCTCCCAGTTCATGCGTGAACTGAACAAACTTCTTGGTGTCAAAGTCGCTGCCTCTACTGCTTATCACCCCCAAACTGATGGACAGAATGAAAGGGTTAATCAGGAGATTGAGCAATACCTTCGACTATTCATCAACCAGCGTCAGGATGATTGGTTTGAATGGATATCCTTGGCCGAGTTTGCCTATAACAACCAAATCCATGCCTCAACCCAGACTACACCCTTCATGTTGGACAGTGGCCAACATCCAAGGCTGGGACTGGAACCAGTCCGGGAAACTTGACTCGAGGCCCTGGATGAGTTCACAACGCGGATGGAAGCGGCCACAAGAGAAGCTCGTTCAGCCCTGTCCAAGGCAGCAGAGGACATGGCACGCTTCTATGACATGCACCATAAAGCAGCCCCAGTTTATAAGCTTGGTGACAAGGTCTGGCTCAATGCACAAAACATCACAACCACTCGCCCAATGAAGAAGCTAGACCACAAGTGGCTAGGCCCCTACACTGTTAATAAGGTGGTCTCATGAAATGCCTATGGTCTAAATCTTCCTGCATCCTTTGGTCGCACACATCCAGTGTTCTCTGTCGTCCTGCTTCGGCCATATGAAGATGACCCAATCCTTGAACGTCATGCCCCTCCACCCCCCCCCCCCTGTCATACGGGATGGAGCCGAAGAATATGAAGTTGAAAGGATTCTAGACAGCAGGATGTTCCGTGGAAGGTTGGAGTATCTTGTGCGCTGGAAGGGCTATGGAGCTGCCACGATCTCTGGCTACCAGCGAAAGATGTCTCTGGGGCAAAGCGACTCGTTAAAGAATTTCACCGGCAGAACCCAGAGGCACCTCAGCGTATCTCAGCAGCCACATATATGTCCCTCCCCTTCCAGAGATTTCAGAACTTCACAGAACCTTCCAGGCAAACTCTCTTCGACTGGACAGCAGGCAGGGCTTCTACTTATGATGTCAAGGGTCCAGAACCCCAAAGATGAGCGATATTGGCCTCCGCCTAACCAATTCATTCCGATAAGCTATATATCCCCTCTCCACCTGTGACCGCTCACTTCCACTGCATCGACCCCACCACATCCATCACCATGTCCTCGCCCGCCATTGAGCTTGTTGCCCTCCCCAGCTTCACCCAAAACCTCTCTGACCTGCCAAACATGTCACGTGTCAATCCCACCCTCCTGCACTTCTCCGGCTTCTCGTCATCCAGAGCAGCCAGTGAAGCCAAGCTACAAAGGATGCTTGACTGCCATGATCTCGACATCGCATGGTCTTCAAAGTGGTCCGTCAGCTCTGAGGACCTCACACCAGCAAAGAGTCAGGCGCCCATTCGCCCTGCACTCGCATTCCTCAGACCCCGACACAGACGAGAGAACACGTACTACGTCGGCGACCCTGTCTTCCTCAACGATGGAACCCCCCCTTGTGGAACCCCCTACACTTTCGAAGGCTGGGTGGGGCGGCGTTTCCGTAACATGGCAGGAGAGCGAATATGTCGAGCAAGGTTCCGAGGGCCGCACTTGCCCATGGACCCCAATCCCCCTGAGCTCATCATTGACCTGCACTACCCGGAAGGGAAGGGCCAGGAGAGATGGTGGTCCCGCCTGTGGCATACTTGGAAACGATGTTTTGGTGGATGTTGGGGGCTAGGTGGCAGCTGTGCTTGTCGGGACGACAAGCATTGAGAGGGGGGTGATGTCAGGGTTCATGTGTTTCCTTCCACAAGTTTCTATTTCCTTCCATGAGTTTCCGTCACCTTCCATCATTTTCCATAACCTTCCGTCAGTTTCCATAACCTTCCGTCACATTCTATCACCTTCCATCACATTCCATCACATTCCGCGACCTTCCATCACTTTCTGTCACCTTCCATAACCTTCTACAAGTTTCCGTCTCCCCTATTATGTAAGCCTTGCCAGCGCTATAAGACTGTAGCCCGTGTGGTGGTGTTTCCTCAGCTTGATCTCTGAGGATACCCACTACACAGGCAAGTCCCCATGTATCTATCGTTAGTAGAGTTATAAACTGAGGATACCCACTACACAGTTGCTCATTGTCCTAGTATCGGCTCTTATCTCCTTGAGTATCTTTTGGTTGTGGCTTCGTCATTAGTGTTGCCCTCACACCGGCACTGCCCGCTGCCAGTGCTGGGAGTAGCGCGCAGGCGGCTGAAACCAACGAGGACAAAAGCAGAGCGCTTGCAACAGCATTCTTCCTGCCCAAGCCAGCCAAGTCGCAAGTACTGCCAGATTTTCACTACCCAAAACGAGTCCCGCATGCCTTCCAGCTCCACAAGGACCAGCTCAGATGCCAGCTGAGTCGGCTGAAACCCCACAAAGCGCCGGGGGACGAGGGGATTCCAAGCATTGTCCTTGTTATGATAGACGCAATTATTTCATCTCAAGTTATCTATGTACAAAAAGAACTAATAAAAGAAAACAAAAGAAAAAGTTCAAAAGAGACAGAAATGACACTTACGACAGACGTCGGCATAGACAACAGACAAACAGCATTATGAATGGCTATCTTATCTACAGATTAGATAAGATACAGGGATACGGGTGTCGACCACCTGCGGCCGATTGAAGACAGCACGCCTATCAAGTGATGGCATCGGCCATGAGGTCGACAGGCGCCAGGCCACAGGCACCGAGGAGGTGTGGGCACCAAACGCCACAGAGAGGTACAGACTGGGCAGGAGCACTGGGTATTGTTGAGTGACTTGAGAATGTCATCCACAATACATGTACTCAATTAGCTGCCCCACAGAAAAGGCACAGAGATAGCGGCCCCATCACCAAGCCTAGCATTTATGCTAGGCAGGGCAGATTTGATTTCTTTTTTCTATTGAACTCCATGACACGACCAGCTGATTATTATCTTGACACTATGTGGACAGGGGCTTTGTATGCTAAGTACAGAACTCTATTCCAAAGCCTAAATAACCCTGATATTATCTCCATCACCCCCTGATTTTATGACTATAATTAGTCACCCCTTAGTTACAAGTAGTTTTTCGACCCATCTGCTCACTATCTTGAACACCAGTAGTTACCACTAATATAGTATAAATAGCTACTACAAATGTATGAACGAAATCATCCAGAATCAACTGTTTCACCCCCTGAAGTCACTGTAGTCTTGTTTGATAGCTACAGAGCTTAAATCTCAATAGTTTACTTCAAATCTTCGTTGAGGGTTCACTATCACTGTTTACTCTATACTACCTCAAAAGCGAACACTTTGGACTTGGTTATCCCTTAGATCGACACCATTTTTCTGTCGACACTGTCACATGACCTTCATCCATCAGTGCCGGACACATCTCGAGGGGCTTAGTCAGCACACAGAGGAAGGACGAATATAGCGGTCCCAACCGCTAAGCCATAGAGTTTATTTGTTAAAGGCACTACTTAATATCTTAATCCAAAAGTCCTAAAGGAGTCAGCAGATCTGCTCGCTGAGTACCTCCTTTGCATATACCGGGCCACTTTTGCGCTGAATACCTACAGTGATTGCTGGAGGGCCTGGATCACGGTGGTCATACGGAAACCGGGCAAAGCGGCCTATGACGTCCCAAAGGCATACCGGCCCATCACACTCCTCAACACAATAGGGAAGGTACTCTCAGCAATCATAGCCGAGGACCTGGTCTACATGACAGAGAAGTACGGCCTCCTGCAAGCTACCCGTTTCGGGGGAAGGCCAGGAGGATGACTATGGACTCTATTCATCTGGAAGTCGACAAGATAAAAAGTGCATGGCAAAGGAAGAAAGTTGCTGTCATGCTCTTCCTGGACATAGAAGGCGCATTCCCGAACGCCGTCACAGACCACCTGCTCCACAACATGAGGAAGCGGAAGGTGCCGGAAGCCTACGTGCTCTTTGTGGAACAAATGCTAGACGGCAGGCGCACCAGACTCAAATTTGACGATTTCATGTCAGACTGGGTGCCAATAGATAACGGTATAGGGCAGGGTGACCCACTGTCGATGATCCTATACCTGTTCTACAATGCTGACCTTCTAGATGTCGCCTCCGGGAAGGGCCAGGCAGCAGTAGCTTACGTGGACGACGCCAATCTGTACTCCGAGGGGAGCACGTATGAAGAAGCATATGCTGGCCTGAGGGAGATGTTGCTGAAGGAAGGTGGGGTGAAGGAATGGTCGCAGACCCACCAGTCGCGCTTCGAGAAGTCGAAGTTCGTGGTGGTTGGCTTCTCAAGAAGGCGAGTTCTGGACCCTGAATGACCAGGCAAGACCATGTGAGAGCTGAGACCAGCCCTCGAGTACAAGGGGACAACGGTACAACCCACCTCAGCTCACAAGTTTCTGGGGGTCTACCTTGACAAAGAACTTCGGTGGAAAGTGCAGGTGGAGAAGGCAGTAGTGAAAGCTATTAAGTGGACACTACTTGCCCGCAGACTATCTAAACCCTCCACAGGAATACGGGTGAAGTACATGAGGCAACTGTACTGCGCGGTCGCGATCCCTAAGTTCACCTATGTGGCCGATGTCTGGTTCGTGCCAGTCCAAAGAGTAGGAGGGAGACAGAAAGCTACAGGCTCAGTAGGGGTGGTACATAAACTGACCTCCATGCAGCATATAGCCACCATTGCTATCACCGGGGCCATGCGCACCACTGCCAGTGACGTGCTGGAGGCTCATGCCAACATACAGCCAGTGGAGCTTCTACTGGAGGAAGTCTGTCACAGGGCCGCCAGCCGCATGATGGACCTCCCCAAGCAACATCCTCTCCACCGCCCCATCCATTCCTGCGCCCGCCGGCTGGTCAAAAGCACCCATCCCCAATGCACCAGCTAATGCACAGGTTCAGCCTCGACCCAGCTGTCTACGAGAAGATCGTCCCTTTCTCTCACGCACCTGATGTGCCCTGCCTCTTCTCCACTGAGATAGCAGACTCCAGAAAGGACTCGAAGGAGGACGAGGGCCAGAGCACAGCAGACACCAAGATCTACACTGATGGCTCAGGATTGGACGGGGCTGAAGGAGCCGCGGCAGTCCTGTACAAGCAAGGGAGAAGGGTCGCAGCACTGCGGTACCAGCTGGGGTCGCTTGCCAGCCACACCACCTACAAGGCGGAAGTGATCGGCGTTGCACTAGCCCTCAAACTACTGGGTGAGAGAGAGGCATCAGGACATCAACGATCCTGCTGGATAACCAAGGGGTAATACAGGGGCTGAGAAATGTCCAGCCCAGGTCGGCACAGCACATCCTGGGACATGTGTATGACCTGGTGAACAAGGCCGTGGCACCCTCCCAGAGGCGCCGCTTAGCCCTGAAGATAGCTTGGATATCAGGCCATGATAAGGTTGCGGCCAACGAGGATGCTGATATAGAGGCAAAGAAGGCAGTGGCAGGAGAGAACAGTCAGATGAGTGCCCTCATGGTCTTTCTAAGAACTGAACCGCTGCCGTGTAGCCTGGCGGCAGCATGGCAGGCGTACAGGACACACGCGTGGCACACCTGGCGGGAGAGGTGGAGTCAATCGCCATGCTATGCTCGACTGGCAAGGATCGATGGCAGTCTCCCCTCACACAGGTATCTTAGCGATACCGCAGCCTTCACTCATGCGCAACAGAGCCTGCTCACGCAGCTGTGGACCGGCCATGTGCCGCTCAACAAGCACTTACACCAGATCAAAAAGGCACCCTCCCCCGTGTGCCCAGTGTGCCACAGGGCCGACGAGATGACCCACCATTTCCTCTTCAATTGCCACGCACACGAGCATGCCAGTCATGGGCTGCGACGAAAGCTGGGTCGGAAATCCAAGTCAGTCAGGGACCTGCTAGGGAAGCGTGACTCGATGACAGCGCTGCTGAGATATGTTGCTGCAACAGGGCAGCTCAAAGGGACCTTTGGTGATGTCTCTCCCCCGTCGCCCTAATTTAACAGCAGATCCATCACTTTGACAGATTACATGCGCCGATGACAACACGACAACAAGGCCCAGCCACGAGTATGCCCATATAGCATGCCCCACACCTCCGTCCCTTCCTTAAAATCACAGCCAAAAACCTCAAACTACTCCCCATGAAGCCTGTGTAGCGGCGCGTAATGACTTGTGTGCAGCAAGATCATGAAGACTCAACAAATCTTTATCCTCTTCGACTGCAGTGCTCCTTCTCGTCGTGCCAGTTCGCTTCAGTGACCAGGTGCTTACGAAGCCAGACCACCCTCCCCAGTAATCACCAAGAGATAAGAAGGAGTACTTACCTTGCATGAGGGGGGCGGTAAACAGTCCAAGGGGCCGGGCCGACGGGGGGTGAAGGGCCCATCATCGGTGCAACCGCCCACTCAAGGATGCAGCAGGTTGGGAGTCCCAGGGAGCAAGGGGAAAGGCCCCCTCATTTTAGGTACAATGCGTGTAGCGACCACCATAGGCCCAGCCTGAGGTCGAATAAATTGATATAAAAAAAAAAAAAAAAAAGGTCGGTGTTGCCAATTGCCACAGATATGGGAAGTGTGGGCTTATTGTTGGGTGCATTTATGCTCCTGCACCAAAATCAAGCATAATATGTTCAATTTATTGTGTGGTGTTTCCAATTGTTTCTCACATTGTTCTTGTACCATGGATCCTCTTCTCTGCTTATTTTCGAAAATTTCCAGTCACTCTCTACCTCTTCATTTCATTCTGTTATTTCTATTTTCACAGGCGGCTGCACCCAGCGGAGTTCGAAATGACTTCGACGCGCGAGCCCTTGGGCGCTAAAGGGCCGGGTGCACGTATATGCCTTCTGAGACAGGATTGTACTCCTCTCTCAGTGACAATAAATTCACTGAGAGAGGCGAGTAGTATCTTTCATATTTACATAGCATGTTGACTGAAAATCATGTAGTGTATTTGATTCTAGCTTTCTAAGAACTCTACCGAACCTTCCCTGCCATAGCCCCTAGTTGCTAACACTTATATCTTATCAGATAGCCCAGTATGCTTATGCTTCTCGCTGAAGGTGATTCCATTGCCAAGCTTTACATAAATGAGAGATGTAAGTATTCTTCCGCCTTGCAGCCGAATAAAAATTGCTTCTTCCCATGAATGTTGATGTAATGACCTACTTGATACCATAAGTATAATGAAAGAATCAGGATGTGATTTTTTAGAAACATTTCGCTGCTCTGCAACCTCCTCCTTCCATAGTCGCCTTTTATGATTAAAATATTAATGGTGCCTTTAGCAAACAGTTTCTATTGCTTAGCAGTCAGGACTGCTATGTCTGTCCCTCTCCTGTGTGCTGACTAAGCCTATCGAGACATGTCCGGCACTGATGGATGGAGGTCACGTGACTGTGTTGATGAGAGAATGGTGTCGATCTAAGGGATAACCAAGTCAAAAGGCTTCGCTTTTGAGGTAGTCTAGAGTAAACAGTAATAGTGAACTCTCAACGAAGAATTGGAGTAAACTATCGAGATCTAAGTTCTGTAGCTATCAAACAAGACTATAGTGACTTCAAGGGGTGAAACAGTTGATTCTGGATGATTGATTCATACATTCGTAGTAGCTACTTATACTATATTAGTGGTAACTACTAGTGTTCAAGATAGTGAGTCAATGGGTCGAAAAACTACTTGTAACTAGGGAGGTTGTTCGGAAACTATAAGAGGTATCAAACTCTAATATCTCCTTAAGATCATTTAAATGATTGGAGTCTATTCTAAACATACTTTGGATTTTAAAACTTTTGGAATTTTTAAAACTTATTTGTACATCATGAAACAAAGCATCTTTTAAGAGACAAATAGATTATGAAACACTGTGGTGAGTTAGAACTTTAAGAATTTTAAAAGGTATACTCCCTTAGATAGTACATTTCATACACATGTATGCCATTGACACCTTTAAATACATATGTGTTACCTCGGAATGGGTGAGTTAACTAGAATATATTTCTATTTGATTCAACATACTAAGAATACCTGGGCGGGTTTGCTTAATTAGGAAGGTTGCAGCATGAAAAATCTCCAATAATATCTTACATATTTTACATGGAAAGAACCACAGTTTAGTTTTTAAAAATGGAGTACCAACAAAAGTATTAACAGATATCTATAAACAGAAGGAAATCATATACAATGGATTCTATTAAATGACCTTTAATTGTTTAGCATGTAACATGGAGAACTATTTCCCAGAATTGCTTTTTAATGATAGAATAGTTTCAGAAAAGATATCACTATTTGAAGATGGAGTTTTATGGGAACATCACTTTTATTAGTAAACATCTGATATTATAGTAATTCCAAACACCCAAAACACCCCCCAAAGCTGCCACAAAATCTGTCTCAGCCATGGGGGACCTCCTAGAGGGGTGACTAATTATAGTCATAAAATCATGAGAGTGATGGGGATAGTATCAGGGCTGTTTAAACTTTGGAATAGAGTCTTGTACTTATTATACAAAGCCCCTGTCTACATGGTGTCAAGATAGTAGTCAGCTGGTCGTGTCATGGAGTTCAATAGAAAATAGGAATTAAATCTCTCCTGCCTAGCATAAATGCTAGGCTTGGTGATGGGGCCGCTGTCTCTGTGCCTCTTCTGTGGGGCAGCTAATTGAGTACACGTATTAGGGATGGCATTCTGAAGTCACTCCACAATGTCTGGTGCTCCTGCACAGTCTACACTTCTCTGCAGCGTTTGGTGCCCTCACCTCCTCAGTGCCTGTGGCCTGGCACCTGTCGACGTCATGGCCGATGCCATCAGTCGATAGGTGCGCTGTCTCTGATCGACCGCACATGGTCGACGCCCATATCCCTGTATCTTATCTAATCTGTAGATAAGATAGCTGTTCGTGATGTCATGTATCTGTCGTCTGTGTCGATGTCCGTCGTAAGTGTCGTTCCTATTCTTTTTAGTCATTTTTCTTTCTTTCTTTTATTAGTCTCTTTGTGTACATAGATGACTTAGAATAAAATAGTTGCGTATATCATAACATCGCTGCCTCTATGATCTGGGGATCGCAAGCTCCGCCCATCCAAAGCCAGTCTATTCCCATGTTGTTCCAATCCAATCACCTATCTTGATCTTGCGCAATGTCAAAGGACATGATGCAGGAACTTAAGAGCCCGCAGTGGCATTGCATGAGATATTCTCAGATTATGCTGCCAAAATGGAGTTCATGTAATCTAGCAAATTGCATGAGATCATGTGACTGTTCAGCTGACACAATCACAGAGAAAACTGATCTCTCAAAAGGTGATATTCACACCTTTTTTGAAATACTGCCTTGGACCAGAATTGCTAGCAATTGCAAAGACTAGATTGCCCTTGGCCCTCAGACATCCTCAGTGAACCCACAACTCCCATTGTCTCTGCCATAATGGCTGAGCCCAATTCGGATATCTCCATTGCAAAGCCTCAAGCTGCTGAGCAGACCATGGACGGCATGCTCAAGAAGCAGAGCTTTGTACTCAAGGCACATCAGCTAGGAATGAAGCGGGAGTCTTTCTGTAGTTTGTATAGTACGTGCATGAGCGTAAATAGAGTGTCAGTACCACTCAACATCTCTGGAGCTGTTTAGACACTCTTGTTTTGGATGCACATGTCAGAATCCATCTAGCACCTGCCGACGTGCCAGTGAAAGGTTGAGATCAGAGGCTGCTCATGTGATGGCACTGGACTCAGATTGTTATCGCACTTGCTGAAGTGTTGCATTTGGCTGCTACAGCCAGATGACACAAAATTTCCCACCTGTTCAGCTGAACTGAAAACTCAAAAATGCAATCATAATTGGGGCTTTCCCAATTATGATTGCTTTTTCAAACTAGAAGATGCAACACCGCCACCAAATGGGCTCTAAGCAACAGGTCAATCATGAAAAGGCAAGTCGATAAAGTTATCATACATCTAACAAGCTTCATATATACTTCTAACATATACTCATATGGTCCATACTTGCTTCTACATTTTATCATCGTACATCTAAAAATTTGCTATATACGTTTAACATATAGTCATCCAAATCCTATCTGAAATTGCTCTGTTATCTCAATACACATTATGTTTCAGCACATTCAAAAAAAATTTAGCATATCCACCATATGCAAAGTTCTCAAAATGATGGACTATGAATTTGGTTAGGATTGATATTTTTAAAAGATATCTAATATATACTAGAAGAATGTATATTATTGTCAATCTGAACATCCTCCATGAGTGACGCAGGAGAAACAGTGGAATTTCATAGATGGCTTACTATCATTCTCTGTCCTAACAGCAGCCACACATGAAGCAATGCAGCTTTGTCTGGAACAAAGGCAGGTCGTGCAAGCAGGAACTCCAGAATTCATGCCAGGGCTGTCTGGAATGTATGAAGGTCCATGGAGGGATGTTCAAAGCCTGTGATGCCTTGATTACCTAAGAAATGTTGGCCAACATGCCCTTATGTAATCAAACACATTGAGTGACAGTCAGTTTATGGGACATAGATTGATACCCTGGAGAGGTTTGGAAAGGCCTATAGGTCGAAGTAGAATCCAGTTCCAGTAGATTCGATGTTCTCCAGCAACGCAAGTCGCTGGCTTAAATACATGAGTAGCTAGTCTAAATATAATTGTGACCTTTGTCTTGAGAAGAACAATGATTCCTCTTGTCCTCGTACTGCGCTCCTTATATTCCCTACTCCTTTCACTACTTGTACCTTGTACGCATCATTGGCTTACATCAGCAGGCCGAAGTGCCACTTTATCCAACAAGGCCTAGACACACGTCGTTTGTGATCAAGAGAGCTTGTGGCAATTATACATGTCATCATATGTACAAGGAACTTCAGTCATGTTCACTGCCAGGTGCTTGCTCAAATGCTTGCAATAGCCCCCACCTCCAATGATCAAGGTGATTTAGCTTCATGATAATGTCCACATGGAAATGATTTTCTCTAGCAACGGGCTATCTATGCTCTCTCTTGCTGATCAGCATTCTGCTGAGGCATGGAAGGGTCAGAAACTGGACCTGAGAGAAATATTAGGTGATGGCAGAAACAGAGGTGATCCTCTTAGGTTGATTGTGTGGATGCACATGCATGTGGGGCTGTAACTGCGATAATGGACACAGGGCATGGGTCAATGCTGGTGACAAGTACATATTGTTGAGCATGGTTAATTGCAGAGAATCTCATAAATAGGCATGCAGGACAGGGGCATGAAGCAAGCTGAAGGGGGCGGTGGGAGGTATGACAGTGGTGTGCAGCACACACTGCAAGGCCATGGAGGGAGTGTGAACTGGGCACAGAGCACTTGGGATGTGCAGCCTGCAGGGGCATCTCCGGTGGGCCTAAGGGTGGAGACACAGGTGCTGTGGCTCGTTCCGTGTGCATACAGCTTCATGATGACAACGTTGCAAGAGCGTGATGAGGTTGGGCCTCTTGTCACACACATTGACCCCCTAGCAGCTCCAAGAATTGGAAGGCGCCCCAAACTTGTTCCAGGTGAAAGCGATGGCACAGCATGTCGTGGAAAGCATGTACCAACCTCTGGACCCCCTGGTACATCCCAGAAGCTCTTAGGCCACAATGCTCAACACATAATGCGGAGGGCCAATGTGCGTGCTTGTGTTGCTCTGTCCTACACCCCTACCCTGCAGTGCAGCCCACCACATCCCACGAAGCGCCACATACACTCCTTCTGTGACCCCCATGCCACATGCTGTGCGTCGGGCTCTCACTGTAAGGGCAACCCTGGCTAGTTGCGGAGATCACACTACCACACAACTGACAAGGGGAAATCCAAAGAGAAAAGTCTAAGGACCCCCAATGCCAGCGAGCCCGTATTATACTACGTTGCGCAGCCAGGGACAACACTTGGCACCCGCCATCAACCCTGCACCTCCCTGACCTCCCTGACCCTTGCTCGACCCTTGATGCCACTATTACGCGAGTCGCTTGATTTCCGATGCTGTTCCGAGAGTGGAAGTCGGAAATTGGAGTGGAACTGGCAAGGCAAACAGAACTGGTGGAAGTTCTCCCAGAAGCGGAATCATTTCCGAAAGCGGAGGCGGAGATGGAATCGGAACCGGAAGCGGAGTCTGAAATGGAGTCGGAACTGGGTGTGGTGTTGGAACTGGAAATGGAAAACAGGGTGTCCCCTGACACTCACGGCGGTGGGTGCAACAATGTGGCATGTGCGCGAGCATGCATGTTGACCCGATGCACCATAGGACGGGCACGGGTGGTGTGTCTGTGAAGCATGGTGAGTGGTGTGGGTGCATGCCTTTGTCACCTTCTCCTCCTCTCCAGGATGCATTTGTTATAAAATTACAAGTATTGTTCATTCATGATTCAAACCATCATACACATCCCCGATCCACATTCCACACACACGTCCACACCAGCCACCTGAGCCCCACCAGTCCACACTCACATCCTCAGTCCCACATATATCCACAAAGCCCACAACCACATCATCCCGAAGAGCCCCGGATCGGCGGTCGATACATCAAACTGTGGACACGTCCCTGAACCCGAGTGCGTCTGATCCGTGGAGTGGCACGACGGCTAGCCCGCCGGCCACTCATATTTCCTTTTCTCTTCTTTCTTTCTTTCCTCCATATCACTCATTTCTGATGTCCACACCATATTCCACCCCTCCCATTCGATAGACAGAATATGTACACATTCTGCAGCAACCGGCACACCAAACCTTGTAACCTAGTCCTCGCATCCGCACCCTCGTACACCAGTTATGTTTATCCGTCCTAGCTCATTCCACATAGTAGTTAAAAGGCTGCCATGTGTACAGTACAGTCCCCAGTCAATTGTACTCACCTATTCACCACACGAGGCATTGCATTGAAGCATATTGCTCATGTAGATTTTGTTTTACTGCACATATACCCTGTGCAAACTATTCTCTTTCGCATCATACTCGTACTCGATTTGATTTGATTTCGAAGTCTGAATCATATCCCTACTCAACAAGTGGTCTTAGGAACTTTTATTCTTTT
Source organism: Gautieria morchelliformis (assembly GCA_015179125.1). Taxonomy (NCBI): domain Eukaryota; kingdom Fungi; phylum Basidiomycota; class Agaricomycetes; order Gomphales; family Gomphaceae; genus Gautieria; species Gautieria morchelliformis. The sequence continues at coordinate 30,214 of WHVA01000744.1, forward strand.
CAGTGTTATCCCAACCTATGTCCTCTGGGACAGGGGTTCCTTGAGAGGGAACGGCATCGAACACGCGGTACCTCGTGTCTCGTGGGGCCTGACATGCAGGACTTGTGCGGATGGGCATATGTCTGTACAAGTCACACAGCTCGTCATGGCATGCATGGGCAGCAGCATGGCGTATCACACGCAAGGGTTATCCATGTCGAGTGGCAGCGCTACACCCGTAGGCAGGGGGCTTCTGTGGACGCCTGGCAGCAGCCATGGTCACATAGAACGTGCCCATGTGGGCCTTCAGTCTGCCATCCGACACCTTGCCCTGTATCGGGTGTGTGGAAGCACCTCTGTCATGCGTGCGCCATGTGTGCCTTCATGCACCGTGTGATGCAGTTGCACGCATGTGAGGGTTGTCGAGCATGTTCGGGCAGCACCATCATGGCGTGGGTTGAGGCATCTCCTGGGTGCGGGCTGGGATGCAAGGTCTCCATCCGCACTGCCGGTGGGTGTACGGGAATGCGTGTGAGTTCTGGTGGGTGCACGGCAAGGCTCACTGCAGCATCCAGCATGGGGTGGTCATGGGCGCATGTGGCATTGTCCATGCACCAAAGCACTGCCATACCTTGCGTGTGCATGTGTGGGGTTGTGTGCAAGCATGCAGCGGACCCAGAGGCATGTGGAGATGTGGGGATGGGTGGTATGCATGGGGAGTTGTATGACAAGTGCATGGTGCACTGAACGCCATCAGGAGCAGGACAACATCTGGGGCATGCAATGCGGAACATCCTGTTGGGTGCATTTATGCTCCTGCACCAAAATCAAGCATAATATATTCGATTTGCTTTATGGTGTTTCAATCTCTTCTCACATTGTTCTTGTACCATGCACCCATTTCTCTGATTATTTTCGAAATTTTCCTGTCACTCCCTACCTCTCCATTTCATCTTGTTATTTCTATTTTCACAAGCGGCTGCACCCAGCGGAGTCTGAAATGACTTCGACGTGCGAGCTCTTGGGCGCTAAAGGGCCGAGTAGTAGTACATGCACAGTGAGACAGATTTCCCCCTCTCTCGGTGAAAACTAAATTCACTGAGAGAGGCAAGTAAATTAGGCTAGTGTTCTTTCGATTTATTGACCTAGAAATCCTCTGTAGTGAATTAATTTCTAGGTAGTGTATAATATATTTACAGTGACAACTAAATTCACTGAGAGAGTGAATTAATTTCTAGTCTATTCTTCCGAGCAACAAGTCCATACCTACTGCCTATAATTCCTGTCCTCTACAGGGTTATGGGCCCCGGAGACACTTCTGAGAAGCTATTGGGTGTTGAGAAGCTTGCTACAGATGGAAGTAATTGGCCATTGTGGCGAGCCACTCTCATCAGCTATTTCGAGTCCAAAAATCTACTCAAGCATGTAGAAGGGAGAGTCACTCGACCTCCTGATCCTCCAGGCATGCCCCCAGGCCATATTCTTACAGAAGCTGAGGAAACTCAGATGGATAAGGCTGAGGAGAAGCTGGAGAGATATCTTGCTAGAGAAGGACAAGCCAAGACCCAAATTATCGTCTCAGTGTCAGAGTCACTAGCTCTGATGCTACAGAAGCAAAAGACAGCAAAAGAGACTTGGGATGCATTGGTCAATGAAATGACCAAAAAGCCCAAGATGGTCCTCACCAGCCTGCAGAGACAACTCTGCAGTATGAGATGTCCTGAGGATGGAGACTTGAGAGACCATTTGGACAAGGCCCAAGACCTATATGCTCGTCTTAATGAGATGGGAGCCAGAGTTTCTGAAGAAGAATTCATGGACATTATCCTTGCGTCACTTCCACCATCCTATGAGGCAGTCATGAACGCCCTTACCACTTCGCTTGAAGAATGCGGGAGGCCATTAGTCCCTGATGATATTATTAGGGTACTAAAGTCCCAGTATGCCAGGAAGAAAACACTCCCGCAAGAAGAGCAGGTGTTTATTGGTTCATCTACTAAGAAGGACCAGAAGGCACAGAAGGCGCATGTATGCACCAACTGCAAAAAGCCTGGACATTCCATCGAAAATTGCGGGGCTAAAGGAGGTGGTAAAGAAGGTCAAGGACCACGTCAGAAGAAAAAAGCCAAAGGCAATAAGAAGAAGGGTAAAGCAAAAGCGAATGTTGCCGAAGAAGAGTCCTCTTCTGAGGAAAGTGGTGATGGGCATCTTGCCTTCACCAATTTCGACGAATGCTCTAATTTCAATCTGAGCACATCCTCAGGAGTTATAGTCATACTCGACACCAGAACGACATTGCGTATGACTCCTCATAAAAATTTATTGAGGAACTACTGTCAATTCTCACAGCCAAGGACTATCCGGGCAGCCAACAAAGGCACCTTTGATGCCTTCGGTTCAGGACTGCTCGTATTATCCAATAAGGTTGGAGATAAAACAGTAGAAGTCACTTTGCAAGATACATACTATGCACCAAAAATTGCTGCTACCCTCGTCTCGATCGGTCGGTGCAATGATGCTGGCTACGATATTCGACTCGGTGGCCAGAAATGCACAATATCTAACACTGCTGGAAAGGTATTGATGCAAGCACTGAAGGTCAATGGCTTATATCGACTAGACCTCCAGTCACCAAGTGCTCAAGCCCATATGTGTTTGTCTGCCATGGAAATTCATCAGAAAATGGGCACAGAAGTCCCTACAACATCTATTAAATCATGGCATGATATTGGGCATTGAACTGAGCTCCACAGGCGATAGAATTGTCTGTGATGCTTGTATTCAGGCCAAGATTGCATGCAAACCTCTTCCTCGAGAACCCAGAGACCGAACATCAAAATTCGGTGACAGAATTTATTCTGATGTCTGGGGACCTGCAAGACACCTCACGATCGATAAAAAGTCATATTATGTCTCCTTTATCTATGACTACTCAAGAGAATCGGTGATCTATCTCATGGCGAACAAATCAGAAGCATTCTCAAAGTACAAGCTCTATGAGGCTTTAATGCTTCGACAGCGAAATGTGCACATCAAGGCACTTGTTTCTGATCGAGGGGGTGAGTATACGAGCTCTGAATTCGAACAGCATCTAGCCAAACAAGGCACGAAGCATCAGTTGACAGTACACGACACACCAGAGTCTAATGGTGTTGCCAAACGTCTGAACCGAACTCTCACTGAGAGAACTCGTGCCATGCTGTTGGAATCAGGCCTTCCTAAGATATTATGGGGCTATGCGATACAGCATGCCAATAATCTTAGGAACAGGACGCATACAAGAGCTCTACCAGATAAAATGCCCTATGAGATGATCCACCATGAGAAACCGAATCTCAAAGACATTCACGCGTGGGGAACTGAAGTCTATGTTAAAGTCACTCAGGGAGATAAATTGGCAGCTCGTGCCAAGAGAGCTCGGTGGATAGGAATTTCTGCGCAGAGCCATGGTCATTATGTTTATTGGCCTGACTCGCACAAAGTTTCTGTCGAGCGGAACGTTGTGTTTGATTCAGAGATGAAGAAGGGAAAGGTCACAATCATTGCTATTGAGGAATCCAAGCTACCTACGTCTAGAGAATAGAAGAAGGCCATTCCGGCATCAGTCCCAGTGCCTGGTCGCTTAGTCAGCGAAGAGGCAAAGATCGAAGAAATTGATGAAAGTGCACCAGAGGAATATCCTTAAAAGCTGCAACCCATTCAGGGAGTTGATGACAGACCTAGAGAAGCTGAACTGATAAGGAGAAGCGAACGGATCCGTCAACAACAAGTGCAGCCGGCCCCAATAGGTCCCGTAACAAGATCTCAAACTCAGAGACGAGCTGGCGCACATTGACTACGCTAGCTTACGAGGACGTTGAGGACCATAAAGAAGATTTATTCAACCAAGAATTATCCTCCGAGATTGATGGCATCAGTAGCTATGAGTTTGCCATCAGTGCGTTTCCAACCGACGGTCAAAACAATGACAAGGCGCCGGATTTGAGTCAAATTGAACCTAGCAATGCAGACGAAGCTCTGAATAATCCTATGTGGAAGAAATCAATGGACAAAGAGTATGAGGCCCTAATCGACAAAGGAGTGTGGGAACGAACCAAACCACCTCCTGGAGCCAATATTGTCGGTAATAAATGGGTCTACCTTTGGAAGCGTAATCCAGAAGGGAAACCAATAATGCCTAAATCGAGAATGGTCACCCAAGGCTTCACACAGAAGTTTGGAGTCGACTATGATGAGACATACTCACCTGTTGCTCGCTTATCCTCCCTACGGATCATATGCGCCATTGCTGCTAGGAATGACTGGCCTATTCATCAAATGGACGTGGACTATGCATACCTCAATGCTACGTTGCCTGAACCTATTTACATGAAGCAGCCGTATGGATATGAGTCCGAAGACAAGGACGAAGTGCTACTTTTGAAGAAAGCACTCTACGGCCTCAAACAATCTGGAAGGGAATGGTACAAACGTCTAAGTGGTGAATTCCACAAGTTAGGATTCACTACGTCAGCCACAGACAGATGGGGCTGTATTTTATAGACGTGGTGGAAAGGGGCATGTGATCATTGCAACAGCTGTGGATGACCTTACCATCACAGCTGAGAATCAGTCAGTCCTGGATGAAGTCAAACGAGATCTTGCTCAGGTATTCAGTATGAAAGATCTAGGTGAGATTCATTGGCTATTGAACCTCAAAATCGAAAGAGACTGGCAGAAGAAAACCATTGCAATTTCACAACCTGCATACATCGAGAAGATCATCAAAAAATACAATCTCGAAGATGCGAAGACTTATGCTACGCCTCTTGATCCAGCCGTAAAATTATCTAAAGACCAATGTCCTTCTACAGAGAGAGGCAAGAAAGCCATGTCGAAGTTTCCATACAGGCAAGCCATAGGATCACTGATGTGGGCAGCTGTAGCCACTCGACCTTTTTTTTTTTTTTTTTTTTTTTTTATAATCCAATTTATTGTCTTTTGGGGCAGAGCCCTATGTAAGACAAGGTATACATATCACCGGTCACAATTTATCTCTATCTGTCCTATGTTTCTCGATCTCTACTTGTGCTCTTGGGCAAAGCCCTGAGCCTGTCCGTGCCTGTGTGGGCAGGGGGAATTCTTCTTCGCTCCTCCGTTGTGCTCTCTGCCTCCTTGTCATTCACCATTCCCGCCTGTCTCTTCCCTTAGAGTTAGATCGCCGAACGTCTCCTCGAACCTCCTCGTGGCTTGGATGTAACTGAACAGCGGTTTCATCGCCTTGGGTCTGGCCAGTAGAACTCTCGTCGAGTCTGCCTCTCTGCATAGCTCTCGTTTGAGTGCTTCCCTCTGTTTTGCGTAGCTTGGACATCTGAACAGGTAGTGGTGTACCGTTTCATCGGCCCTTCTGCATGCCGGGCACTTGGGTGATGGCACCTTGCCGAACTTTGCTAAGTGCTTGTTCAACGCTACATGCCCTGTCCTGAGCTGTACTAGCAGCGTCGCGTGCTTGCGCGGCATTCTTTCTGTGAGTCTGGCAAACGCTGCAGATGGTAGTGAGGGGTCTGTTCTGTGTGCGATAGCTGCGCGCGGGGACTTAGCAAATGTTGCCTTTGCCTGTCCTCTGAGCTCCCTCTGATGTCTCTGAAGCTCCGCTGATTTGCTCGCCGGCAATCGCCCCCTGCACTCTATGGGTATGCATTGCTCCTGGCTGGACTCTCCCCTCGCCACTCTTTTGGCCTCCTCGTCCACCCTTTCGTTCCCGCGCACTCCCTCATGTCCGGGAACCCATCTCATTATGACTTCGGTCCTTGCCCGTCGGGCGACCACTCCCTCTATCTGTCAATGCAGCGTGTTGACCAGATATTGCCCAGATATTGAACTCTCTCGCCTCGTCGTCTGTATCGCTGCTTGATTGTCGGCCGCGATCATGTATCTTGTTTGTCTCTCTTCGTTCAGCAGTTTTGCTCCTAATGCTGCCCCCACCAGCTCCGCCTCGAACACTGTGTGTTCCTCCTCTGGTCCTAGGTATAGTCGCACTACCTTTGTCTCTATACCCTTGTTGTATAGTATTGCTGCCGCGCCGACCCCCCCATCAATACATGAGCCGTCCGAAAATATTTTGATGTCTGCGCTGTCGATCCTGACTTCCTCGATCGCCCGTTCCTTATCGCTTGGGATCCTGATCTTGAAAGCGGGCTCCCATTTGGGACCGAGCACGACCGGCTGTATTTTCTCCATACGGTCCGGGTCGAGTCCGTACGCGTGCAGTATTTCATGGAGGGGGGCACGGTGCCGCTTGACGTACCTTTTGGCTGCTCTTCGGATCCTCGGTGCGAGCGGGTGGGCTTCTGGCAGGCATACCATGCGTGTGGCGGCTCTGTGGATGACTTTGGATACTAGGAGGTGGAACGGTAGTAGGTTCGCGTGGGCATCTAGCAGGTCGTTAGCGGTAGATCTCATGGCGCCGGTGATGAATAGCGCAGCTTGTCGTTGAACCCTGGCAAGCTTGTTTATGAAACCTTTCGTGCCCTTGCTTCTTTCCGAGCCTGGGACAAGAAACACGTCAGCGGCATAAAGCATTCTGGGTACGGCTACCGCTAGATAGTATCTTCGCATGTGTTTGGCCGCGGTTCCTTTGGACGGTTTTGCCAACCTCTTGTACTGGTTGATGAACCTCTCCCCCTTGGCCAGCGCATAGTTGGTGTGGTCTTTGAACCTGAGCTCTTGGTCAAGTAGCACTCCCAAGAACTTGTGCATCTTGGTTGGCTCGATCGTGTGCTGGCCTATTTTGATTGACGGTTGTGCTATGTGCTTTGTCTTTTTGTCCGCTGATGGGTCCCTCTCTCTTTTCCTGGTGAGTCCCATCAGTCCAAACTTGTCGACGGCAAATTGGCACTTATGCGTGTGTGCCCATGTCAGCGCTCCCTCATCTCTCGTCATTATGTCGGCTAGCTTGTTAAATGCTTCTTGCAGGCTCTTCCCTTCCGCTAGTATCGTGGTGTCATCTACAAACCCGACCGCATCTTCCCCTCTCACCGTGTGTACCACCTCAAGGAGGTCCCCGTTGTAGTACTGATACGCGATCACCTAAAGCGGACACCCCTGATCCATGCCTCTTCTGACCTCCATCATTGGTGTAGTGAAGTCATCGAAGCTCATCGTGGTTCGCCTCCCCCCGACTTTCCTCCTGATCCAGCTGGTATATTCTTGGGGGATCCCTCTCAGTCTCATATTGTGTATCAGCCTGTCTAATGTGATACTAGGGAACGTGCCTTTGATGTCCAGAAAGAGAAGGCCTAGGACTTTCCCCCGTCTCCACGCGTCCTTCGCTGTGCTGACCATGTAGTGTATCGCGTCAGTAGCAGTGCGGCCCGGTCTGCACCCAAAGTGGTTGCTGGGCAGCAGGCATTTGAGTTCTGTCATCTTTACTAGGTCTTCTGCCACGCAAGATGAAAGGACCTTTCCAATTGTGTCGAGCAGCGCTATCGGGCGATACGCTCCTGGGGCTGCGTAATCTGTTTTTGCTGGTTTTCGCAATACCTGTGTGACCGAGTCTTGCCATTGATCAGGGTATGTCGCGAGAGTGAACATGGCCCTGAACAGAGGGCCTAAGTAGCTGATCAACGTGTCTGCGCACTGCTTGATTAGTACATTAGGTATTCCGTTCATGCCTGGAGCTTTAAAGGGGTTCAGCTTAGCTATTGCCCTTCGGATCTGCTCGTCGGTAATGTGGGTAAACGGGAACGCTTCTGGAGGGTATGAGCCGTCAGTCGAGGTGTTTTCATTTGTTGGGCCGAACTCCGGAAAGAACATGTCGTAAAGCATTGCGGCTTTTTGCTCGTTGGTGCTGGCTACCCATTTGGTGCCGTCATCGTGTTTGGCTGTGAGCACCGGCACTCTGGCCCTTCCACCATCTGACGGTTCGGCTGCTGCGTATTTGTGCGCTGTCCACACGGTCTTTTGGTCTATGCCCTCCAAGAAGTCCTCCCAATGTTCCCTTTTCGACTTCTCTATGGCGCTCACGTATCTGTTTCTGGCGGTCTTGTACCTCTCGTGTGTCTCGTGTGCGCCGTGCCTTCTGTTCACATAGGATCGCCGTCCTAGCCTTCTGGTTTCTGTCCGAAGTCGCGTTAGCTCTAGTGACCACCATCGTTTCATATAAGGCGAGGGCTTTGTTAGCAACTAGGGGCTATGGCAGGGAAGGTTCGGTAGAGTTCTTAGAAAGCTAGAATCAAATATACTCTCTCAGTGAATTTATTGTCACTGAGAGAGGAGTGTAATCCTGTCTCAGAAGGCATATACTTGCACCCGGCCCTTTAGCGCCCAAGGGCTCGCGCGTCGAAGTCATTTCAAACTCCGCTGGGTGCAGCCGCCTGTGAAAGTAGAAATAACAGAATGAAATGGAGAGATAGGGAGTGGCTAGAAAATTTCGAAAATAAGCAGAGAAATGGATGCATGGTACAAGAACAGTATGAGAAAATATTGAAACACCACACAATAAGTTGAATATATTATGCTTGATTTTGGTGCAGGAGCATAAATGCACCCAACACGCCCCCTCAAGCTTAATATATTCCGATTCTCTCGTTGAGGATTCTCACTCTAGGACTAGGAAGTCCTTTAGTGAGAAGATCGGCTAGCATGTGTTCCGTTGGTAGGTACACAAGCTTAATTTCTTCATCTTCGACTATATCTCGGATGAAATATAATCTAATGTCGAAATGCTTGGTCCTCGTGTGTTGTTGAGTGCCATAGACGATGGCAATGGCTGATTGATTGTCTGAATAAAGTTTGATGGGACAATTCAGCGGTTGGAATACTTCAGAAATAAAGTGGCGCATCCATAAGGCTTCTTTACTCGCATGAGTCAGGGCAACGAATTCGGCTTCAGTTGATGATAGGGCTACTATGGATTGTTTTTGACAACTCCATGATACTGTCCCTCCATCAATCTGAAAAATATAAGCCGAGTATGAGTGCCTGTGCTCTTGAGAAGCCCAATCCGCATCTGAATACCCAATGAGGCCGTCTCGATTTTTCCCAAGTGTCAATTTGTAGTCCATCGTGCCTTTTAGATATTTAAAGACACGTTTGACTGCATGCCAATGTGTTGGACCTGGGATTTCAAGGAATTGAGAAAGTAATGACACTGCGAATGCAATGTCTGGTCGAGTGGCTACTGCTGCCCACATCAATGATCCTATCGCTTGTCTGTATGGAATTCTTGACATCTTCTGTTTGTCTTCATCTGTGGAAGGGCATTGGTCCCTGGATAATTTAACGGCTGGGTCGAGAGGCGTGGAAAATGTTTTGGCATCATCCAGATTGAATTTTTTTATGATTTTCTGGATGTATGTGGCTTGTGATATTGCAATTGATTTGTTATTCCAATCTCTTTCGATTTTGAGGTTCAAAAGCCAGTGAATCTCGCCTAGGTCTTTCATACTAAAAACCTGGGCAAGGTCATGCTTTACCTCATCGAGGATTGGTTGACTCTCAGCTGTGATAGTGAGGTCGTCTACCGCCGTTGCAATAATCGCATGCCCTCTCGGTCCACGTCTGCAAAATACAGCTCCATCCGAAGCTGATTTAGTGAATCCTAACTTGAGAAATTCACCACTCAGACGTTTGTACCATTCCCTTCCAGACTGTTTGAGGCCGTAAAGTGCTTTCTTCAGCAGGAGGACATCATCTTTGTCTCCGGTCTCATATCCATACGGCTGTCTCATGTAAATAGGTTCTGGCAGTGTAGCATTCAAATATGCACTGTCCACATCCATTTGGTGAATAGGCCAGTTGTTCCTGGCAGCAATGGCACATATAATCCGTAAGGAAGTCATCCGAGCAACAGGTGCATAGGTTTCATTGTAGTCGACTCCAAAACTTTGTGTAAAGCCTTGGGCGACCATCCTCGATCTAGGTGTGATGGGTTCACCTTCTGGATTGCGTTTCCAGAGGAATACCCATCTATTTCCGACAATATTTGCCCCAGGAGGTGGTTTAACCACTTCCCATACACCTTTGTCGAGTAGCACCTTATACTCTTTATCCATCGATGCTTTCCACATAGGATCATTTAAGGCTTCATCTGCATTGCTAGGCTCGGTCTGATTTAAATCCGGCAGCACATTATCTTTGTTTTGATCGGAGGTCGAAAGTGTACTGATGGCAAGGTTATAATCACTGATGCCGTCAGTGACAGAGGATAAATCTTGTTCGAATAATTTGTCTTGATGGTCCTCAATGTCCTCATAAGCTAGTGTAGTGATATCTGCACCAGCATGTCTCTTGGTTTGAGATCTGTTACGGGACCACTTGGGGCCGGCTGCACCTGTTGCTGACGGATCCTTTCACTTCTCCTTGTTGGAGCAGCTTCTTTAGGTCTGACATCAACAGTCTGACTGGGTTGCAGCTCTTTCAGACGTTCCTCTGGTTCATCATCATCAATTTCCTCGATCTTTGCCTCTTCGCTGACTAAGCGGCTAGGCATAGGTGCTGGCGCCGAGATGGCCTGTACCATTTTTCTGGACGTAAGTAGCTGTGACTCTTCAATAGAAATGATTGGAGCTTTGCCCCCCTTCATCTCTGAGTCAAATATAATATTCCGCTCGACAGAAACCTTCTGAGAGTCAGGCCAGTAGATGCAGTGACCATGGCTCTGTCCAGAGATTCCTATCCACCGAGCTCTTTTGGCACGGGCTGCTAGTTTGTTTCCCTCTTTGACTTTAACGTAGACTTCAATTCCCCACACGTGTATGTCTTTCAGGTTCGGTTTCTCGTGATGGATCATTTCAAAAGGGGTTTTGTCTGGCAAAGCTCTTGTGTGTGTCCGATTCCTAAGATAGTTGGCATGCAAAATTGCATGCCCCCATAGAGTCTTAGGAAGACTTGATTCCAATAGCATGGCACGAGCTCTTTCAACTAGAGTTCGGTTTAAACGTTCAGCAACACCATTTGACTCTGGGGTGTCGTGCACGTTAACCGATGCTTCGTGCCTTGCTTGGCCAAATGCTGTTCAAATTCTGAGCTTGTGTATTCGCCCCCTCTGTCGGAAACAAGTGCTTTGATGTGCATATTCCTCTGTCGAAGCATCAAGGCCTCGTAGAGTTTGTATTTTGAAAATGCTTCCGATTTGTTTGCCATCAAATAGATAACCGATTCTCTGAGTAGTCGTCGATGAAAGACACATAATAGGATTTCTTGTCAATTGTGGAGTGTCTCGCTGGTCCCCAGACATCAGAATAAATTCTGTCACCGAATTTGATGATCGGCTTCTGGGTTCCTGAGGAAGTGATTTACGTGCAATCTTCGCCTGAATGCACGCATCGCAAACAACCTTGTCACCTTTTGAGCTCAATTCAATGCCTAATATCATGCCACGGTTGAGCAAGTGCTGTAGGGACTTTTGTGAAATGTGCCCCATTTTTTGATGTATTTCCATGGCTGATGCGCATACATGCGCTTCGGCACTTGTGTGTTGTAAATCAAATCGATATAAGCCATTCAGCTTCGGTGCTTGCATCAATATCCTGCCTTTACGATTTGATATTGTGCATTTCTGATCAGCTATTTGTGTGTTATAGCCTGCATCATCGCACCGGCCGATCGAGATGAGGGTAACAGCCATTTTTGGCGCGTAGAACGTATCCTTCAATGTAATGTTCACAGTCTTATCTCCAACTTGTTAGATAGCACGAGTGAGCCTGAACCGAAGGCATCAAAAGTGCCTT